>SJYC01096500.1:0-34116 GCA_006408675.1 Madoqua kirkii | reverse complement strand
ATCAATGATATAGAAAATAAATGAATACTAGCAGATTTAGCAACATCACAGGATACAAGGAAAATATACAAAAAATTAGTTGAATTTCTATACATTGGCAGCATATAATGTTTAAAATGAAAACTTTAAAAGAATAACATCTGCAATAGCATTTAAAAAATACTTAGAGGCAAATTTAACAAAAGACATGCACAACTCCTTCACTGAAAATTACAAACATCGCTGAGAGAAATTTTAAAAAGATCTAAAAAATGGAATGACATACCGTGTTCATAGATTATAAACATTTGGTATTATTAAGATATCAATTCTTCCCAGGTTCAAAAGAATCCCAGGAAAAAATTCCATTTCTGTAGAAATTTAAAAACTGACTCTAAAGTTTATACAGAAATAAATATGATGGACTTAAACTAGTCAACGCAATTTTGGAAAAAATTTTTGGAAAAGTCACAGTCCTTGTTTCAGATAAAGCCACAACAATCAAGATAGGATTTGCATAAAGACAAAAATATGAATGAAACAAAATCGAAATTCAGAACTAGACCCAAATACATACTAACAACTTACTTTTGCCAAGACCCTAACACAGTTCCTTATGTGTGTATGGACGGGGGTGTCTTTTCAACAGATTATTATGCTGGTACAACTAGGCATCCACCTGGTGAAAAAAAAATGAACCTCCACTCCTACCTTATCCCATATGCAAAAATCAGTTTAAGATGGGTCACAGACTCTAACAAAAAAGCTAGCATTGTAAAACTTCTAGGAGAAATCATCTGAGAACAGCTTCACAAATCTGAGGTGGAGAAAGTTATTAAAGAGCACACAAAAATTGTAAGCCATTAAAAAGGATATTCATCTCTTCCATTTTATCAAAATTAAATACTTCTGCCGTTTTGAAAAACACTGTTAAAAAAGCCACTAACTGAAGAAAATGCATGCTTAATACATTTCCAATAAAGGAACACCACTTCTGCTTGGATCTAAATGATTAGAATTTAGTCACATGGCCTCACTTAGCTATAAGGAAGGCCAGAAAAGTCTAGTTTTATTTCAAGTAGCTTTGTGCTCAATTAAAATTGCTTTTCTTCTTATTGTAGAAGAAAGTAGAGACTTGATTTAGCAGGCCAGCTAACTATCTCTGCCACTGGCCAACAGAGAAAATAAAGGATTTTTTTTTTTTGAGGGAGAGGAGCACAAAGATGATGTCAAATACTTATAATAATGTAACGTCTTCTAATTTTTGCTATTATGCTACTCTCTGATTTTTCAGTGTTTCCTTTTCCTTACTATAATCAGGCAAAGTCAATCTTTCTACAGTGACCGTAACTTGAGAACCTGCCAAGGGCACACTAGTGACAAATAGAAAGAGGACAAAGGAAGGAGGGCTGGGAAGGAAAATGAAACAGCCTTGAAAGTGTGAATGAAAACCTGCCCAGCAGACACTGCAAGTGTGATTCCTGCCGCCTTCTAGTTAGAGGAAACCACCACCTTTGTATTTGAGGCTTGGCTTGGCTTCTGTTGGGGGCCACACTGGATTTTGCTGGTTTTAATCTATTCTGCAAGATGCAGCAACAGTAGCATCCCCCGTCCCCGGAAGTTTTCTGACGTTTCCGGGAAATGCTGGGGATGTCTGCCACAAACACAGGAGATCTTCCTCTCCAGAGATAGTCCAACATGGACGCTGCTAGGATTCTCCTACAGAGAATCTCATCCCATAAGCAGGTGCTGAAGAAGAACGCGACTTTATTTCCCATGGGAGCCATGCTTGGCTGATTTCCTTGCTGCATGTAATCCTATACCAGTGCTTTCTCAGTGAGACAACAAACATTTAGCTGGGGATACAGACAAAGCACAGAACTGTGGCCTGGGTTGGGAGTCAATCTCCTGTTCCCTGCCCACCCTCTGGAGGGAGTCCTTTTGACATTGATGTCAGCCAGAACTGCACCTAAGATCCCTAGAATCAAGCTCTTTGGGAATGAATCCCACTCTATTTCCTTATTCCATTCCCCCTAAACTGGCCCATCCTCCCACCCAGGGTTTCAGCCTACTCTAGCTTGAGCCAGACACAATCTCTTTCCCAGTATAGAAGAATGAGAGATGAGCAAGGTCTGCTTGATGAAACTGGTCCATGGGCTGCTTCCAAGATCCGGCTGCAAGGAGAATGGACTGGAAATTGCACCGTCATTATCTTTGCAGACAACTCTCTCCTCCCCATCTTTCTAACATAATGAATTGCATGGAGAGCTCAGCTGTCATGAAAGCTTTAGAATTTCAGCCCCACCGTCTTCCAGGACATCCTTAGAGGTTATCTCGGCAAGGCAGGTGGAGGAAGAAAGAGAAACGCTTAACCTATAAGAATAATTATGATGTATTATTAGCAACTGATGACAATCTAATGCAGGATTTTCAATATAGACACCGCTGGCTGTAATTTTTCTCTGTCATATGCACATACACACAAAGGCTACATTTAATGACTCCAAAATTGAGAACAGTTTCTCAAACTAAATTTAGTTCTTTGGAAGCAGTGTCTTAATACAGGGCATTTTAATAAAATACAGACACAGTCTGAATGTTGGAGACACTTTTCAGGAGAGATGAAAATGTTCTGATTAGTATGTTTACATGATAAGATCACTAGTTGGCATGAGTACTGAGTTTATATGGTCATGCTAAATGCATTATGTGCAGAAATCAGAGTGGCACTCAGTATGGCAGAACTACATTTGCCCGTAGGATGATCGCAGTAAGTAATTTGCAGGCAGGAAGCCTAATTAGCTTCTCTATCCTCAGCCTCCAGCACAACACTGGACGTAAGCAGAGGTCTGATAAATGATTGCTGGCTGGAAAGATGGATGGATGGATGGACTGACAAAGAAGCAACTTTAGTAATTTATTTTAATGTGTTGGGAAATCACTCTTGTGACTAAAAGGCTAAAAGCCTCGGGATATGAATTCAAAGCACAGTGAAGTGATTGCCTGGAGTATGTTTGACTTAGTTAAAAAATAGCCATACTTTTATCTGTAAACCAGTCTTCTGTGTCTCTCTGTCCTAGCCAGATTTGGAACACACACAAAAACAGAAACTTCTAAGGCATTTATTGTCTTACCTTGAGCTCCCCCAAAGGAGACCCTGGGGCAAGGGTTGAGGTTCAGTTCAGGTCAGTTCAGTCGCTCAGTCATGTCTGACTCTTTTCAATCCCATGGACTAGCACACCAGGCCTCCCTGTCCATCACCAACTCCTGGAGCTTACTCAAACTCAAGTCCATTCAGTCAGTGATGCCATCCAGCCATCTCATCCTCTGTTACCCCTTCTCCTCCTGCCCTCAATCTTCCCCAGCATCAGGGTCTTTTCCAGTGAGTCAGTTCTTCACATCAGGTGGCCAAAGTATTGGAGCTTCAACTTCAGCATCAGTGAATATTCAGGACTGATTTCCATTAGGATAGACTGGTTGGATCTCTTTGCAGTCCAAGGGTCTCTCAAGGGTCTTCTCCAACAACACAGTTTGGTACAAGTGGTTTACTCAGAAGGTGATCCCAGGAAATGCAAGTAAGGAAGTGGGCAAAGTACGAAAGGATAGAGAAAGAAAATCATTTGTGAGTGGGTTTCTGCTAAGGGCAACTGAGGCTCAGTCTCTGACGACACCCTGAGAAATCACGTGGACCATGCCCTGGAATTTTCCCACAGGAGAGAAAGCTGGACACTCATAACATCCCATCCTCCAGTGGCTGAAAGAAATCCATGGACATTCTCACCTTCACCCCCTGGATTGTCCCTGCATTTAGCAGAGTGAATTCCAGGTGGTAGGAAAAAACCGGCGATCAGAGAACACTTTGACGCACGGGCACTCAGGAGGGCAACTGGGAACTGTCACAACTGCAGGCAAACCTAGATGATGGTAGGGGGAAGCATCAGTAGCATCCCTAGAGCATTTTAACAGGAAAGGATTCAAGAGCAGGAATTAGATACATTTACGGGAAGGGCTAGAGCAGCCTTCCTAGACTGGCCTCCAGGAATGACTCCCAGACGAGCAGAACTGACCCAGTGGACCTTTGCTCTCTGAGGCCACCACTGCTACCTCTGTTACCATCACAACGAGGCTATGGAATGGACTATGTTACCGTCATCCATGACCACGAGGCTATGGCAGTGGGCTTGGCAGTATGGCTGCAGAAATCCTCACACTTCCATGACCTTGTTTAGTATCAGCAAACAGCCTAAAAGTACAGGAAGAAGGCTTCTGCCACTGTTCCCCTGTCCAGATCTTGTACACCTGCATCTAAAATTGACAGGACCTCTTCACATCCAGAATTAGAACTGTCAGGGAGTCTGGAGAACGTGCCGTACAGCTTCTCAACCTCCTGAACTGGAATGAGGCAGAAGGAAGCTTGGGGAAACCAGTGAACCATGTGCACCATGCTCCCTAAGGACCTCCCCTTAGCCTGCAGTCCCGTCACCACCCAGAGCCCCTCTCGGAGGGGGAGCACACCTGTGGCCTCTGCTCGTGCCCATGGAAGCTGGTACAACAAGGTAAGAAGACACGAGACTGCCTGCCCTGCACTCCTGCCACATGAGCCTTCTTCCAGTTTCTCAAAAATGCTTAATTCTCTCCAGCCACAGGACCTCTGCAGCCACTACTCCCCTGCTGGAATGGTCTCCCCACCTCTCCCACTGTACACTTCTGCTAGATTCTGTTATCTTTTGAATTGCAGCCCAAACAACACCTCCTCCAGGAAGACTTCCTTGACTCCCCTATTTCAACTTCCCCAATTAGAGGCTCACTTAGATTACAGCACTTGCAGATTATTAGCTGATCGTGGGTTTCTCTTATCAGCCATACCCTGTATCAGTGTGCCCAGGAGTCTTTTTCACCTGGGCTTACAGGTCTAGACTGAATCGAGTTCAGGCTAACCCTCAGACTGTCTGACCCCCACAACCGCAGTCCTTTTCTCAAACATGCACTGAAGCTGACAATGACCTTCATGATGCTTCCCTTAAATACACATTTAAGTACCCTGGCATCACAATTTTTGTTCCTATAAAACAAGGTAGACAAAAACTCAGTCCTGGCTCTGACATTAGTCCTTTCACCTGAGGTAAGTTACTTCATCTCTCAGAGCCTTGGTTTGCTCATCTTTAAGTAGGGATAATAAATACCAACCTTGGCTAGATGCTAGACCTAATACAATAATGTAAGTGAGACAGCAAGCCATTGCCTAATACCCAAGTGTGCATTTTGACCATCACTGTTAGCCCTCAGGGGGCGGGGCACGTGAGGTCTTTATTAGGTAGCCTGTGATGTCAGTATTCAGGTTTTCTAGACTTTTTTGTGCAAAGTCTTTTTTTTTTTTTTTTTTTGGTTAAAGATGTCATTTCCAATTCTTCCTCAAGAGAACAGGGCCAATTTCTGATGCTCCGAACAGAAGACTGAGAGCAAGCTAGGAACCCTTATACACTGCTTGCTGCACACGTGGCTCTAACAGGCTGCACGGAGCCCCAGGGGATGGCAGAGAACATTGATTCCCTTTTTGGAAAGTGATATCAAAAGATTTATCAAAAGCCAAAGGCATATCTCCACCTTTTGGCCCAATAATTCCTTTTGTGGACTACATGCTAAAGGAGTTAAGTAAATGAAAACAAAAGGTTTTCATTATGAAGATATTAGTTGCAGGAGCTCAAGACTGGAAACCCCCTCAATTACCAAGAGCAGAGGAGAAGTGCAGGGAACCAGCACACAGATTTTGCCGTCATTAGAAGACTCACTGTGAAGTCTCTGCAGAAACGTGGAGAAACATTTCTGCACAATGTGAAGAGAAAGAGTCAGTGTTGGACACAGGTCAGCCCGACACCACAACATGCAAAAGTGAAGTGTTGCTTTGGAAAAGGAGAAGATTAAGAGAATTTTTTTAACGTTCTTTAGTGTTCATTTTTGGAGAAGACAACGGCACCTCACTCCAGTACTCTTGCTTGGAAAATCCCACGGATGGAGGAGCCTGGTGGGCTGCAGTCCATGGGGTCGCTAAGAGTCCAACAGGACTGAGCGACTTCACTTTCACTTTTCACTTTCATGCACTGGAGAAGGAAATGGCAATCCACTCCAATGTTCTTGCCTGGAGAATCCCAGGGACAGGGGAGCCTGGGGGGCTGCCGTCTATGGGGTCGCACAGAGTTGGATACGACTGAAGCGACTTAGCAGCAGCAGCAGCAGCAGTGTTCCTTTTAATGCTATGCTGTTTCCACAAGTTTAAAATAACCAGCCTACTGGGCACCTTCTAGCAGATGAGGGGGAGCAAAGAGAAACCCCATCCCCACTAACAGAAATGGGGAGGTGCTTGCTTATTACAGCTGCACTGATATGCCGAGGTCCAGGCCTCGGATGAGACTCTAGCACAGGCAAAGCAAACACTATCAATAAGACTAAGTAGTTAGCAAGGAAAATCCTTCAGACTAGAATGAGGTAGAACATTTACAAAACGCTGGGCTGGAAGAAGCACAGGCTGGAATCAAGATTGCCAGGAGAAGTATCAGTAACCTCAGATATGCAGATGACACCACACTTATGGCAGAAAGTGAAGAGGAACTAAAATGCCTCTTGATGAAAGTGAAAGAGGAGAGTGAAAAAGTTGGCTTAAAGCTCAACATTCAGAAACCAAAGATTATGGCATCTGGTCCCATCACTTCATGGGAAATAGATGGGGAAACAGTGCAAACAGTGTCAGACTTTATTTTGGGGGGCTCCAAAATTACTGTGGATGGTAACTACAGCCATGAAATTAAAAGACGCTTACTCCTTGGAAGGAAAGTTATGACCAATCTAGATAGCATATTGAAAAGCAGAGACATTACTTTGTCAACAAAGGTCCATCTAGTCAAGTCTATGGTTTTTCCTGTGGTCATGTATGCATGTGAGAGTTGAACTGTGAAGAAAGCTGAGCACCAACGAATTGATGCTTTTGAACTGTGGTGTTGGAAAAGACTCTTGAGAGTCTCTTGGACTGCAAGGAGATCCAACCAGTCCATTCTGAAGATCTGCCCTGGGTGTTCTTTGGAAGGAATGATGCTAAAGCTGAAACCCCAGTACTTTGGCCACCTCATGCGAAGAGTTGACTCATTGGAAAGACTCTGAAGCTGGGAAGGATTGGAAGCAGGAAGAGAAGGGGACGCCAGAGGATGAGATGGCTGGATGGCATCACTGACTTGATGGACGTGAGTCTGAGTGACCTCTGGGAGTTGGTGATGGACAGGGAGGCCTGGCGTGCTGTGATTCATGGGGTTGCAGAGTCGGACACAGCTGAGCGACTGAACTGAACTGAACTGAAAGGGCCATAAACCATGATGAGACAACAGTCTAGGTCCTCCCATGCTGATGCGCCAGAGCGGAGGGGGGCCCTACTCTGGCTAGGAAGCAAGGTATGGAGAGAAGGCAGAAGCAGCCAGAAATGTGTCACCCAAACATTTTGGGGATGAGGCCCAGAGAGCTAACTGCAACTTAGCACGGTATTCACAGTTGATGTACTATGTAAGAGAAGGCAACGGCAACCCACTTCAGTTCTCTTGCCTAGAAAATCCCACGGATGGAGAAGTCTGGTAGGCTGCAGTCCATGGGGTCTCGCAGAGTCTGACATGACTGAAGCGACGCAGCAGCAGCAGCAGCAGTACTATGTAAGTGTTAATATTTCTCCCCCAGGCTTGAACAAGAAGCTGACTCAGGTCTGTTCATGCTATGAAAATACCCAGAGTCAAGCACTACCTGTGATATTCAGAAGCACAGAAACATTCTCAGAGCTAGAACTTGGTAACTGACACGTGCTCAACAGTGGGGAGCTTCAGTTAACCACGATTCTAGGCTTTTAAGGTAAGGAAGCAAACACAATGAAATCTAATGAAGAAGAAAAAAGAGAGAGAGTGAGAGGGAGGGAGGAAGGGATCTAAATGTATTCATACCCCGGTTGAGGCCAGGATGTGTTTAACCCCTTTTCCTGTTGCTTCTGTCCTTAAAATACAGCAAAATAAATAAATAAATAAAAGTCTGCGTTCAGAATGGTGCCTCTGAGGCCTTGCAGTGACCTCGGTATCGCAGACAGCCAGCGTGACCGCTGTCTCAGGAATATACAAAAGACAGCCTGGGAGGTCAGGGAGCTGTTGTCAGGAATGTTCAGGAGCAGGAGGTGGGCCCATGGCATCTGGAAGGACTGTGATGCCAAGGGCGGGGCCCTCAGTCCTGAGGCAGAGGAGGTACACGGGGGACACAGGCCGTGGAAAACAAAGCCAAGGCAACACAGGTGAGGTGGCAGGGGGCAGCAGAGCAGCGGGTGGGGCTCTGAAGGCGTGGGAACAGCAGGCAGAAGATACCAGAGAACTGCTTCTCATCACAGAAGAAAACCCTTCACAATCCAGGGTCTGCTTGTTCTAGAGCATGTTCAGCTAAGCCAGTTTGGAGATGCTCTATTGTCAGGCCATGGGCCCTCTTATTGTCTGGAAAAAAATGATCATTATCTTTCATTTGGGGCTCCCCCAGGAGCAGGCCCTGTGATAAGGATGGGCAGTGCGTGCTGGGGAGTAGAGGACAAATAAGGAGCAGAAGGGGGACGTGAGGTCAAGAGGAAGGCTAATAATCCCTAACCCTAACCCTCACCCGCCAGTGGTGCCTTCTCAAGCAGGCTACGGCTCTAGGTGACTGAGACTTCATCCCCTTGGGGAAACTCTGGGAGCCAGTGTTAGATACAAACCTCAGAGTTAGAAGGGTGAGGGTGGACTTTCCCTGGTGGTCCAGTGGTTAAGAATTCGCCCGCCAAGGCAGAGGACACAGGTTCAGCCCCTGGTCTGAGAAGATCCCACACGCCATGGCGCAAAGAAGTCCACGGGCCACAGTCCTGAAGCCCACGCACTCTAGAGTCTGTGCTCGCCGCCGAGAAGCCACTGCAATGAGAAGCCTGGGCACCTGTGAAGAGCAGCCGCTGCCCCCTGCAACTAGAGAAGCTCTCCCAGCCATGCAGACCCAGCGCAACCAAAAATAAAGAAGAGTGAGAGGCCAGGATATTTAAAGCCACCAGCCACTGGCTGAGGGCCACAGAGGCAGGGGGCGAGAATTCCCCAGCATTTCCAGCAAAAGCATAAAGGGCAAGAAAACTGATTTCAGTGCTGCAAAAAAATGCCCTCAGGAGCTGACTGTGGGGAGTCGGTTCTTGCTCTAGTACGGTAAAGGATGACGGGATATGGATGGGTCGTGGTAGCATCAGATTCAAAGGTTGTGCGATTCAGTGATGCCATTGGTGAGTTCTTAATAGCCCTTCCAAAGGGTCAGCCAGCTCCACCAACAGTTTCCCCCAATAATTGAGACTCATCGTCTACCTCCCAAGGCAGCCCAACATGTCATTCTCAGAGAGCTCTCTGGGGTGGGAAGTTTGACTGCCCCCCAGGGAACTGATGGCAGCTCCCACCTGCCGCTCTTCGCATGCCCTCTAAGCCATGCAGAACTGCAGGAAGCCCTCTTCCCCCAGGAATTCAATTCTCTTCTCGATGGTATCCTTAACTCAGAGCCAGCCAGCAAAGCCAGCAAATGTGCTTTTGGAAGAACCCCAACAAAGACCGTTCATATCAGAGAAAGATTTTAGTTAATTAGTACTGAAGTTCAAGTAATCAGGCGAGTCTGCCCCTAGCCCTTCTGGCGAATGAAACTTCCACTGTATGAGATAGTAGTTATCACCAGGTGGGCCAGGGGCTGATAAAATATGAGGCTTAAATTCAATATCAAGATGAAAGTCAAACGAAGCCTCCCCAGGAGAAAAGGCGCTCTGCTTTCAAAAGCCTGGAGAGGAGAATATTGCCTTTCAGCAAATAGTACTTCTAATTTGATCCTGCAAAGATTCCTGCAAAGAGGAAGGCAATGATATGTCAGGAGAATAGGGCGTGTGTACACTTCTATACGTATTTGTTTTATCATGGCTACATTCTTCAGGATCTCAGTCATCAATTATTGGTGACAGGCAGTCAATTGTTTATCTTTCAAGAACATTACCACTTACTCCCATTTATATATCTTCCCTATATTATGGTGGGGACAGGATTATCTATTTTCTCCTCCCTTCCAAACCCTTCTGTCATTTGCTGCCCAGCACCTGGTGTAACATCCCGGAATGATGGGCTTTGTACAGGAGGAAGAGGAATTACTTGAGGGTTTTTCCCCTCTCACCAAGGGATGTCCAAAAGGGCACCAAAACTGACATTTCATTCAGCCTAATGTCGGGGCCCTGTGGGTAGAAATACACCTTTGTGTGTTAGGTGTTGCTGGGAAATGCCCAGAGAAAGTGAAACAGCTCAAAACAAAATCATATCCCCCACCCTCAAATCCTCTGTTCAGAAAACAGAAGCAAGTTTCTGCAATGAAAATCATTTTGCTTAAAACACCAGCCTGAAATAATTGCATACTTGTTGGGGATTGACAGTTGAGTTTTCTTCCTGAATTTTGCTCTCTTTTGACAGTAGCAAATAAGTAGGTAGAGAAATACAATCTCTTGAGGCTTTTAACAAGAAAAAAAAAAAAAGATCACTGTAGGAAAATCGCACCAAAGAGCATGGCAGTATTTCCATACTTTGCTGCACTTAAGAGGAGAAAATGGTTATTAAAGGTAACAGGGTTATTTTACAAACAGTGGTTCTCTTTCTGGGTCTCTCACTTGCCAAAAGCCTCAGCCCACAGTCACTGAAAGTGGGGGAATGCCAAACCTGGGTTTCTGTAACGGGCCTTGCAGACCCTTGGATTTATTCTTAATGGAGCCTTGCCGCATTTTTTTACATTATGCAGCATGTAATTTGCTATTAAATGACTTAGAAATAAACAACTCAGATTTGTTGGGCCTGGTGCCTGATGAATGATTTCATGGTGTTCTTTTAAATCAGTGCTGTGTTGACTATAATTTAGTGGTGGATTTGAGGGGGTGGGGTTTGGAGGGGAGAGGGGTTAAAGATCTCTCAGTTTGGGAACCTGAAATGACAATGCAATATTAACTTAATTACAAACCTTTTAACCAACCTACAGCCTCCTAGACAGTTCTGGGCAGCACAAGCTGAATTCAGTCTCCGTAAACAGTGCTTCAGACTCTCTCAGGTCTTCTGCTCATCAAAACAAACCAAAAAACATACAAACAGGCCCCTTTTTTCTGTAAAGTCAGGAGATTAGGGGGAAAGGGGGTGCTGAATTTTCCATCAAGTGGCACACATGTAGGAAAGTCCTACATATGTCCAGAATGGCTGATGCTGGGATGACGAGATAATTTGAAACTGAAATTTTAATCTGCATTTTGTTCTTGCTGCACTTTTCATGTGCCCAGGGCTTGCAGGACATCTCACCAGAGCCCAGCTCATGAGTGGATGCTGCTGGATGATCTGGAAGTGAGAAGAGAAAGCTGAGTCTCTGAAGAGGGGAGAACAGGATGAGCAGAGAGTCTGGGAGGGGAAGTGGGCAGGAAGACAGAGGTCTGTAGGTTCTGGAGGCAACCCCAAGATCGCCCAGAGGACCTTTGGGGAAAGTGACGAAGAAGATCACCCAAGGACTGCTGGGGCTGCTTGAGGCACGAGACCCCCAAGTGTGGGCAGTGGTAAGGGCTGCAGGAGACTTCACTCAGCCCGAGACCCCAGGCACCTGTACCCGCCACGGACCAGGAAAAGGAGCCTGAATCAGGTCAGAAGTCCTCACCAGTCTGGCAGGATGAGGGGCTTAGAGTCAAATTAACATGGGTATAAAGAGATGTTGGGGCCACTAGTTACACAACCAAGCCTGTGGGGGCAGTAGTCATGTCCACCACAGTTACTGCTCCTGATTGATGCCCCTGGGACCTTTGCCTTCTCCAGTCACGCTGCTACCACCTGTAAGAAGATTCGAGGCTGGAATATGAGGACCATGACTGCAGGGGGCTGCAGCCTGGCCTAGAGTGCCAGAGGGCAAGCCTGCCAAGGACTGGATCAGGCCCAAGTCCCACCATCCCCTCCTCTCCTCTTTCCATGACTGCAGGAACTCCCAGGTTTGGGTGTCTCCTCTGACCCCTACTCTGGAGCTCAGTTCTTCTACTCCCTCCAAAGCAGACCCACCCTGAACCCAGGGCCCTTGATCAGAACCCTAGCTTCCTACTCACAGCCATCCACTAAGATCTTGCCCTCAACATAGATCCATTCATTCATTTACTCGAGAAGTACTTTTAAACACTTACCACTGTGCCAGGTATATAGAATCCAATAAGAAACTAAAATAAAGCCCCTGCCTTCCCAGGTCCCTGAGGCAGCTCTCTGTGACTCCACAGAGACTGGAGCCTAACTCCCGACCAGCAGCCCCAGTGGTCGAGCTAGAGCGCCCCATCACCTCTTTGTCCCTGCCCCACCTACCCCCCACCCTGCCTTCAGGTCCCGCAGTACCTTGCTATACAAAACCCAGGAGTGGTAGGGAACAAGCTTGGCTGACATCTTGAAATGGAGAGGGAATGACAATGATCACAGTAAGAGCAACAGATAAGTTAATATCTCAGTAAATCATTGTAACACCACATAATTACAGAAAAACGCAATGCCAAGCAGCACAGGGCAACTCAAAGCAAGAGAGAGCCTTCTAGTCTGGGAGTGGAGGATTGAGCTAAATGGGAGGGGGTAGGTGGAGAGTCCTAAGCCCAGAGATGGAGTCCATCATGGTTTTCATCTCCAAAGATCTGCTGTTTGAACAATAGTATATACTAAGCAGAAAGACAGGAGAAAGCAACCAGCTGTTGCTTGGACCTTGCTGATGGGAATGTAAGTGGCACAGTCTTTTCAAAAGCAATCTGTCAACACATTCCAAGAGCCATAAAAACCTCCTCACCTTTGATTCAGTAATCTTCTAGGAACAGATCTGTCAGGATCAAATTCAAAAACACAATAAGAAGGAAAACAATAGGTTATGATACATGGGCACTTTCTCTATGCCAGACACTATTCTAAATACTTATGTGTTTTCTCATTTAATTCTCATAAGCCTATGAGAGCAATACTATTTTTATGCCCATTGTATAGATGATAAAATTGAGACCGTTTGACAACTTTTGTATAGCAGTAGAGCCAGGATCCAAACCTAGAGACAGTCTTAATTATGACTCTACCCTGCCTCCCAAAGATCAAGGAAACTCTGTGCAGCTTATGTATATTGGGGGAACAGAGGAAACATGTTTTACACCCAATAATATGTGCTGATGAGCTGTAGGGATACCTGTTGATAGACTCCTATACAGACATGGACCCAATTATAATGAAGACTATGGGGCATAAGTGGTTTAAAAAAAAACCCACTTGCCAGTGCAGGAGACACTGAGACGTGGGTTTGGCCCCTTGGTTGGGAAGATCCCCTGGAGGAGGGCATGGCAACCCATTCCAGTATTCTTGCCGGGAAAATCTCATGGACAGAGGAGCCTGGCAGGCTACAGTCCATGGGGTCGCAAAGAGTTAAATATAACTGAAGAGACTTAGCACGTGTAACAACATGGGGGATGTGGACAATAGCAACGAGAAGGAATGTCTGCTCTGAATCCAGAGGGATCAGTAAAAATAATCCAGTTTGGTTAGAGAAACACTCAGCTCCAAGCAAAGGATTGTGGACATAGGAAGGAACCTGGCATTTTCAGGGTACCAAGAGGTCTCCCCTCAGAGACCAGAGGGGAGAGGTCAGAGATGCAGCTGAAACAGAGGGCAGAGGCCAGTGGCCCAGAGGAAGCAGTCATGTCTCTGAGCAAGAGATGGTGGGAGGGGTCCCAGAGCCACATGGGCAAGAGAATCAACAAGCTTGTTGGTGAATCATGTGTGCGGGTGAGTGACAGCAGACTCTGGGTTTCCTGGTGAATTGTTGTGCTCGCTATTCAGAGACAAAAAATGTGATAGGAGGCAGGGGCAACCTTGCTAAAGATAGCCTGAGCTTCTTCCAAGAACTGGCTGGGACTGCCCTGGTGGTCCAGCGACTGAGACTCTGCTCCCACTGCAAGGGGCCCAGGTTCAATCCCTGGTCAGGGAACTAGATCCTGCAGGCCGCCACTAAGAGTTTCCATGGTGCAACTAAAGATCCCACATGCCACAGTTAGGATGGAAGATCCTGCAGCACTAAGACCCGGTGCAGCAAAATAAAAATACAAATAAATATTAAAAAAAAAAAAAAACCTGTGTGGCTCCAGATATTCCCAGATGCCCTGAGGGCCTGTGTAGTATTCTTTCATAGATACACGCATATAGACATGTATTTGTATGGGTGGTGTTAGTGGTAAAGAACCCCTTCTGCCAATGCAGGTTCAGTTCCTGAGTCAGGAAGATCCTCTGGAGGAGGGCATGGCAACCCACTCAAGTATTCTTGCCTGGAGAATTCCATGGACAGAGAATCCTGTTGGATTACAGTCCATTGGGTCACAAAGGTCAGGCATGACTGAAGCGACTTCACAAACACACACACACACACACACACACACACATATACACTACAATATTACACTTTGGCATTTCCAGCTATCAAAGTTGAGAGAGCCTAGATGAGATGTAACTTAACACAAGTTGAAGTATAGCCCAAGCATGAGTTAAAGGAAAAAAACTTAACCTTAAGATTGCTGGAAGGCGAGGGTGGGATGATCTGAGAGAATAGCATTGAAACATGTATATTATCATACATGAAACAGATCGCCAGTCCAGGTTCAATGCATGAGACAGGGTGCTCAGGGCTGGTGCACTGGGATGACCCAGAGGGATGGAGTGGGGAGGGAGGTAGGAGGGGAGTTCAGGATGGGGGACACATGTACACCCATGACTGATTCATGTCCATGTATGGCAAAAACTACCACAGTATTGTAAAGTAATTAGCCTCCAATTAAATAAATTAAAAAACAAAAAGACCACTGGGGAAGATACAAGCATCATTGCATGTGACCTGGTTCAACATATAAATGGCAGATCACTTGAGTCCCTCAGCAATTCATGTCCATGTATGGCAAAACTACCACAGTATTGTAAAGTAATTAGCCTCCAATTAAATAAATTAAAAAACAAAAAGACCACTGGGGAAGATACAAGCATCATTGCATGTGACCTGGTTCAACATATAAATGGCAGATCACTTGAGTCCCTCAGCAATTCCAGGGACAAAGTATAGGTCACCACTGGGACGACCTGCCCTCCCTGTTACAGTGCAGTTTGATGTTAACCCAAAAATTCCAACCCTGAAATTCCTTCTAAGGGTCAGCCCATTCATGTCCTCTAGGGCCCAGCCCCTTCCCTGGGGTGCCCCTTGCCATAGGACCAGCAACAATGGCCTTTGAAATGACTTTGCTGTGTGGTCAGCAACATGCCCCAGGTAGAGCAGGAAGGTCATGGTCTCAGGGCCGTCAAGGTCCAGTGGATGACTTCCTCCTGCCCCCACAGAGAGGCCCTCCTCCTGAGGGCAGCTGGGGAGTTGGTCCTGAGTGACCCCAAAGGCCAGGGCTGACCTCTGCTTCCCATTCAGATTCCTGTCCTTGAGACCCAGGCCACTCCAGACTCTCTTGTCTGGAAATCTTTGGGAAGAAAATGGATGCTCTCTACCTTCCCCATCAGGATGAGGCCTCTGGGATTACTAGAGTCCCCTAAGTTTTCTCAAGATGCTGGAGCTGGATAGGGCCATCAGGACACCTGACCCAACCAGGTCCTTTTATAAAAGGGAAACCAAGGTGCAGAGACATCACTTTGCCAACAAAAGGTTCATATAGTCAAAGCTATGGTTTTTCCAGTAGGCATGTACAGATGTGAGAGCTGGACCATAACGAAGGCTGAGCACCCAAGAATTGATGTTTTCAGATTGTGGTGTGGGAGAAGACTCTTGAGAGTCCCTTGGACTGCAAGGAGATCAAACTGGTCAATCCCTAAAGGAAATCAACCTGACTATCCACTGGAAGGACTGATATTGAAGCTGAGACTCCAATGCTTTGGCCACCTGATGCAAAGAGTCAACTCACTGGAAAAGACCCTGATGCTGGGAAAGATTGAGGGCAAGAGGAGAAGGGGGCAACAGAGGATGAGATGATTGGATGGCATCACTGACTCAATGGACATGAGTTTGAGCAAGCTCCAGAAGATAGTGAAGGACAGGGAAGTCTGGTGTGCTGCAGTCCATGGGGTCACAAAAATTCAGATGCGAATTAGTGACTGAACAACAAAGGCCCAGAGGATAGATCGGACTCAACGCACAACACACAAGAGGAACTGAAACTGAGTTTCGACACCCCACCCAGAGCTGAAGTATATTCCTCACTTCCTGAACTTCCCCCAGCTAGGCCAGAAGCATCCTGACAAGGATGGTGCCCTTTTAAGTTCTCCAATTGACCAACAAATGTGGGAGGGGTGGACTCTTTGTTCAAGACCAGCGAATTACACTGACTTATATAATACATCTTTATCGAGCACCTCAATAAAAATTAAAGATTTGCTGAGCATGGTCCTGCCCATCAGAATAAGACCCAGTATCCGCCTCAGTCAGTCTATCCCATCTGGAAGCTTTCGTAAGCCTCTTATCCTTCTCCATCAGAGGGCAGACAGACTGAAAACCATAGTCACAGAAAGTTAACCAATATGATCACATGGACCACAGCCTTGTCTAACTCAACGAAACTATGAGCCATGCTGTGTAGGGCCACCCAAGATGGACGGTTCATGGTGGAGAGGTCTGACAAAATGTGATCCACTGGAGAAGGGAATGGCAAACCACTTCAGTATTCCTGCCTTGAGAACCCCATGAATAGTAGGAAAAGGCAAAAAGATAGGATACTGAAAGATGAACTCCCCAGGTCAGTAGGTTCCCAATATGCTATGGGAGATCAGTGAAGAAATAACTCCAGAAAGAATGAAGAGACGAAGACAAAGCAAAAACAATACCCAACTGTAGATGTGACTGGATGGAAGCAAGGTCCGATGCTGTAAAGAGCAATATTGCATAGGAACCTGGAATGTCAGGTTCATGAATCAAGGCAAATTGGAAGTGGTCAAACAGGAGATGGCAAGACTGAACGTTGACATTCTAGGAATCAGCAAACAAAAATGGACTGGAATGGGTGAATTTAACTCAGATGACCATTATATCTACTACTGTGGGCAAGAATCCCTCAGAAGAAATGGAGTAGCCATCATGGTCAACAAAAGAGTCTGAGGTGGTGCAGTACTTGGATGCAACTTCAAAACGACAGAATGACCTCTGTTTCCGAGGAAAACCATTCAATATCACGGTAATTCAAGTCTATGCCCTGACCAGTAACACCAAAGAAGCTGAAGAAAACAGTTCTATGAAGACCTACAAGATCTTCTAGGATTAATACCCCCAAAAAATATCATTTTCATTGTGGGGAACTGGAATGCAAAAGTTGGAAGTCAAGAAACATTTGAAGTAACAGGCAAAATTGGCCTTGGAGTACAGAATAAAGCAGGGCAAAGGCTAATAGAGTTCTGCCAAGAAAATGCACTGATCATAGCAAACACCCTCTTCCAAGAACACAAGACTCTACACATGGACATTACCAGATGGTCAACACCGAAATCAGATCAATTATATTCTTTGCAGCAAAAGATGGAGAAACTCTATACAGTCAGCAAAAACAAGACAGGGAGCTGACTGTGGCTCAGATCATGAACTCCTTATTGCCAAATTCAGACTTAAATTGAAGAAAGTAGGGAAAACCACTAGACCATTCAGATATGACCTAAATCAAATCCCTAATGATTATACAGTGGAAGTGAGAAATACATTTAAGGGGCTAAATCTGATAGACAGAGTGCCTGATGAACTATGGACGGAGGTTCATGACATTGTACAGGAGACAGGGAGCAAGACCATCCCCAAGAAAAAGAAAGGCAAAATAGCAAAATGACTGTCTGAGGAGGCCTTACAAATAGCTAAGAAAAGAAGTGAAAAGCAAAGGAGAAAAGGAAAGATATACCCATTTGAATGCAGAGTTCCAAAGATTAGCAAGGAGAGATAAGAAAGCTTTCCTCAGTGATCACTGCAAAAAAAAATAGAGGAAAACAATAGAATGGGAGAAACTGGAGATATCTTCAAGAAAATTAGAGATACCAAGGGAACATTTCATGCAAAGATGGGCTCAATAAAGGACAGAAATGGTATGGACCTAACAGAAGCAGAAGATATTATGAAGAGGTGGCAAGAATACAAATCAAATTCCTAATGATTATACAGTGGAAGTGAGAAACAGATGTAAGGGACTAGATCTGATAGATAGAATGCCTGATGAACAATGGATGGAGATTCGTGACATTGTACAGGAGACAGGACACAAGATCATCCCCATGGGAAAAAAAATGCAAAAAAGCAAAACGGCTGTCTGGGGAGGCCTTAGAAATAGCTGTGAAAAGAAGAGAAGCGAAAAGGAAAGATATAAGCATCTGAATGCAAAGTTCCAAAGAAGAGCAAGAAGAGATAAGAAAACCTTCTTCAGAGATCAGTGCAAAGAAATAGAGAATCATCCCCATGGGAAAAAAAATGCAAAAAAGCAAAACGGCTGTCTGGGGAGGCCTTAGAAATAGCTGTGAAAAGAAGAGAAGCGAAAAGGAAAGATATAAGCATCTGAATGCAAAGTTCCAAAGAACAGCAAGGAGAGATAAGAAAGCTTTCCTTGGTGATCAATGCAAAGAAATAGAAGAAAACAATAGAATGGGAAAGACAAGAGATCTCTTCAATAAAATTAAAGATACCAAGGGAATATTTCATGCAAAGATGGGCTCAATAAAGGACAGAAATGGTATGGACCTAACAGAAGCAGAAGATATTCAGAAGAAGTGGCAAGAATACACAGAAAAACTGTACAAAAAAATCTTCACAACCAAGATATTCATGATGGTGTGATCACTCACCTAGAGGCAGACATCCTGGAATGTGAAGTCAAGTCGGCCTTAGAAAGATCACTACGAACAAAGCCAGTGGAGGTGATGGCATTCCAGTTGAACTATTTCAAATCCTGAAAGATGATGCTATGAAAGTGCTGCCCTCAAAATGCCAGAAAATTTGGAAAACTCAGCAGTAGCCACAGGACTGGAAAAGGTCAGTTTTAATTCCAATACCAAAGAAAGGCAAAGCCAAAGAATGCTCAAAGTAACGCACAATTGCACTCATCTCACATGCTAATAAAGTAATGCTCAAAATTCTCCAAGCCAGGCTTCAGCAATACGTGAACCGTGAACTCCCTGATGTTCAAGCTAGTTTTAGAAAAGGGAGAGGAACCAGAGATCAAATTGCCAAAATCCGCTGGATCATCAAAAAAGCAAGAGAGTTCCAGAAAAAAACGTCTATTTCTGCTTTATTGACATTGAGAATGCCTTTGACTGTGTGGATCACAATAAACTGTGGAAAATTCTGAAAGAGATAGGAATACCAGACCACCTGACTTGCCTCTTGATAAACCTGTATGCAGGTCAGGAAGCAACAGTTAGAACTAGTCATGGAACAACAGACTGGTTCCAAATAGGAAAAGGAGTACGTCAAGGCTGTATATTGTCACCCTGCTTATTTAAGTTACATGCAGAGTACATCAAGAGAAATGCTGGGCTGGAAGAAGCACAAGCTGGAATCAAGATTGCCGGGAGAAATATCAATAACCTCAGATATGCAGATGACACCACTCTTGTGGCAGAAAGTGAAGAGGAGCTAAAAAGCCTCTTGATGAGAGTGAAAGAGGAGATTGAAAAATTTGGCTTAAAGCTCAACTTTCAGAAAACGAAGATCTTGGCATCTGGTCCCATAACTTCAGGGGAAATAGATGGGGAAACAGTGAAAACAGTGTCAGACTTATTTTGGGGGGCTCCACAATCACTGCAGATGGTGATTGCAGCCATGAAATTAAAGGATGCTTACTCCTTGGAAGCAAAGTTATGACCAACCTAGATAGTATGTTGAAAAGCAGAGACATTAGTTTGCCAACAAATGTCTGTGTAGTACAGGTTATGGTTTTCCCAGTGGTCATGTCTGGATGTGAGAGTTGGACTGTGAAGAAAGCTGAGTGCCGAAGAATTAATGCTTTTGAACTGTGATTTTGCAGAAAACTCTTGAGAGTCCCTTGGACTGCAAGGAGATCCAACCAATCCATTCTAAAGGAGATCAGTCCCGGGTGTTCTTTGGAAAGACTGATACTAAAGCTGAAACTCCAATACTTTGATTCATTGGAAAAGACTCTGATGCTGGGAGGGATTGGAGGCAGGAGAAAAAGGGGACGACAGAGGATGAGATGCTGGATGGCATCATTGACTCAATGGACATGAGTTTGGGTGAACTCCGGGAGATGGTGACGGACAGGGAGGCCTGGCATGCTTCAGTTCATGGCATTGCAGAGAGTCAGACATGACTGAGTGACTGAACTGAACTGAACGGAATAACAATAGTAATTTAGGTGTGAAAGCTGATGTTACTGAATGGTTGCAAAATTATCTGTCTTAATTTTATCGTGGTCATTTCTCTGACTCTCAGAAATTGGCCTCCCTGATGACTCTGTGAGTAAAGACTCTGCCTGCAATGAAGGAGACCTGGGTTTGATCTCTGGGTCAGGAAGATCCCCTGGAGAAGGAAATGGCAAACACTCCAGTAACTTTACCTGGGAAATCCCATGGAAAGAGGAACCTAAGGCACTACAGTCCATGGGGTCACAAGATTCAGACATGACTTAAAACTAAACTATCTAAGATGGCAACCTCTTTAATATATATATTCAGTTCAGTTCAGTTCAGTCGCTTTGGGACCCCATAAATCATAGTATGCCAGGCCTCCCTGTCCATCACCATCTCCCGGAGTTCAATGAAACTCACGTCCATCGAGTCAGCGATGCCATCCAGCCATCTCATTCTCTGTCAAAGCTCAACATTCAGAAAACTAAGATCATGGCATCCAGTCCCATCACTTCATGGGAAATAGATGGGGAAACAGTGGAAACAGTAACAGACTTTATTTTTGGGCTCCAAAATCACTGCAGATGGTGACTGCAGCCATGAAATTAAAAGACACTTGCTGCTTGGAAGATAAGTCATGACCAACCTAGACAGCACATTCAAAAGCAGAGACATTACTTTGTCAACAAAGGTCCGTCTAGTCAAGGCTATGGTTTTTCCTGTGGTCATGTATGGATGTGAGAGTTGGACTATAATGCAAGCTGAGCACTGAAGAATTGATGCTTTTGGACTGTGGTGTTGGAGAAGACTCTTGAGAGTCCCTTAGACTTCGGGGAGATCCAACCAGTCAATCCTAAAGGCGATCAGTCCTGAATAATCATTGGAAGGATTGATGCTGAAGCTGAAACTCCAATACTTTGGCCACCTGATGTGAAGAACTGACTCACTGGAAAAGACCCTGATGGTGGGAAAGATTGAAAGTGGGAGGAGAAGGAGACAGCTGAGGATGAGATGGTTGGATGGCATCACCAACTCGATGGACATGGGTTCGAGTGGACTCCGGGAGTTGGTGATAGACAGGGAGGCCTGACATGCTGCGGTCCATGGGGTCGCAAAGAGTCAGACATGACTGAGCGACTGAACTGACTGACTGATTGAGCATGTGCTGCACACCAGTCTTGGTCTAGGCTCAGGGAATCGGGAGATGAAGGAAACATGGCCCTGACTTTGAAGGGCAGGCAGCTAGTAACCATTTCTTAGACACATCACAGTTGCTCCCATTGATTTAGTCAACCAACAAACAGTTATTAAAGCACCCATTGTGTGCTAGGTACTGTGCTTGAGCCTAAGAGCTATGTGCCCAGGGGCTCATGGAATAACCAAGAGTCTATGTCTGATCCATCCTCTTCGCTAGATGCTGTGAGCCCTCCTCAACCCTCTCTGAGCCTCAGTTTCCCCATCTTGAGCACTGATATTTGATAGTTCTAAGAAGTTACGTTAGAAAGTTGCCAGAGCCCCTTCCAGACTCCTCTTTCCCCTGTTCTTTCTGCCCCTGGGCTTTTAACCCAGATAAATGGTACAGGCCTCGTCAAGAGGAACAGCAAGCCAGTGTCCATTTATCAGGTCCAACAGAAGTGATGGGTGAAAGGAGCTTCCTTGTCTGGCGGAGTGGGAAGCCCTTTCTCCTTCCCCCATCACCACTAAGCTCAGACACGAAGAGCTGGAGCAGAAGCTCCAGCCACATGAATGATCCCTTCTCTCTTTCTGGCCTGAAGTGAGCCCTGAATAGGGGTGCTGCCCACAGAGCTCCAGGGAAGGCCACTCACTTTGGGTCTGGAGTCAGTCCAGCACAGCTGTGTGGCTAACACAGCAGCCCAGCCCTGAAGTCACAGGGCATGCCCCAGAGTTTCTGACTTTGGAGAAAGCAGGAGAGGGACATCCGAGCGACACAGGCAGGTGGGGGGCGTCACAGAAGCTGGTGTTTCAGGGCACAGAGCGCACCATTTGGAACCAGCCATTTGAGTCCTGTCCAGGCTGTCTCGTCCTCTAATGAAGACAAGGCCAGGAAGAGGGCTTGCAGAACTGGCTGAGGATGAAGGGGGAAAATGAGTTCAGACAGCTCACTTTAGATTTAATTGTTCCATTTCGCAAATCTGTCTGGCTGCGGGGAGGTTGGACCGGGTGTCTGGGCCCAGCCCAGGCTGGGGGCGGCAGTGCTCCCCAATTAAATTATCGCATCTCCAGGCGCTGAGGGCAGCTCAGAGGAGCCGGGCCAAAGGAGCCAATGATAGCTGCCGTCCCCTGCGTCACTGCCTCCCAACCCGCACGAAAAATCTTCACGGTTAATTTAATGACAATCTGTGGCCCAGAAGCCCCAGCACGGGGACGCGGCTGAGTGTCTGACTCGCCACCAATTTCAATTAGCCAGAGCCGGAGCCGGGGACAGGAGGAAGAGGAGGGAGAGGCCACGTGGGGCAAAGGCGGGCCTGCCTGCTTCTGCTCCCTTCCTGGGGACACCAGGAACCCCACCTGGTCTCACCAGGCAGGGCCTGCCTCACAGTAAACGGGGGCAAGAAAACAATGTCCCCTGCTTTCCACTCAAGATGGCTGTGCCGGTAAATGAGGGCACACACCACGCACACAGGCACCCTTCCCAGTTTGGTTGGTGTTTTACCCCTGAGAGGGGTGGCTAGAAGGAGCACTCACCTGGGAGTCGAGAGACCAGAGTTTAGCGCTGGATCTGCCATTTCTGGGGCTTCAGTGATAAAGAATCCACCTGCCAGTACAGAGGTAAGGGTTGAATCCCTGGGTCAAGAAGATCCTTTGGAGAAGGACATGACAACTAGGCAGGGCCTGCCTCACAGTAAACAGGGGCAAGAAAACAATGTCCCCTGCTTTCCACTCAAGATGGCTGTGCCGGTAAATGAGGGCACACACCACGCACACAGGCACCCTTCCCAGTTTGGTTGGTGTTTTACCCCTGAGAGGGGTGGCTAGAAGGAGCACTCACCTGGGAGTCGAGAGACCAGAGTTTAGCGCTGGATCTGCCATTTCTGGGGCTTCAGTGATAAAGAATCCACCTGCCAGTACAGAGGTAAGGGTTGAATCCCTGGGTCAAGAAGATCCTTTGGAGAAGGACATGACAACTCACTCCAGGATTCTTGCCTGGGAAATCCCACGGACAGAGGAGCCTGGTGGGCTACAGTCCAGGGGGTCACAAAAGAGTCAGACACAACTTAGCAACTAAACAACAACTGCTATTTTTAGCTGTTCACCATTGGGCGAGTCACCTGCCTTCTCTGGGCCTCATTCTAAAGGGATTGGACTAAATCTGGTCTGCAGATTTCTTCGTCAAATGAAACCTTTTATGGGACCCAAATAGATATCAGAAACAAAAATACAGCTTCTCACAATTGAAGCTGAGTATGCTTCTGAGCTGGCCCCTCCTCCCCACCCCATAAACCACAGAGTGCCAGGACGTTGTGGATCACTCATCTGGAAAACACTGAGCCAAATAATGACCACCAGCCCCAAAGATGTCCATGTCCTGTTCCCTAGAACCTGTGATGAATATGGCACCTTACCCAAAAAAAGGACTCAACAGATGTGATTAAGTTAAGGCCCTCAAGCTGGAGAGATTTATCCTGGTGACCCAACGTAATCACAAGGATCCTTAGATGGAGGAGGCATGAAGGTGAGAGAGGAGAAGGTGATGTGAGGATAGAAGCTGAGGAAGAGGTTTGAGGATGCCACACCGCTGACTCTGGAGGTGGAGGGTGGGGCCACAAGCCAAGGAATACAGGCAGCCTCAAGGAGCTGGAAACAGCAAAGAAATAAATTCTCCCCTACAGCCCCCCGGTGGAAGACTGCCCTGCAACATCTTGATTAGAAGACTTCTGACCTCCAGGACTGTTAGAGAATAAATTTGTATCGTGTTAAGTCTCTAAGTTTGTGGTAATTCATTATGGCAGCAACAGGAAATGAATGCACTCACATTACAGATTTCTGTGGAGAGAAAAATGAGAGAATTTCCCTCATGCTCAGCCCCTCTCCTCTCCCTGTGGCCAATCAACAGGAAATTTGGCATCAGAACCCATGTAAAAGGAGTTGCTCTTTCCCTTCCCAAGAGGGAAAAGCCAGGAAGGACTCAGGAAGGAAATGTCCCCTCTCTGGCCTCCCAAGCCCCTGGCCCCACAAATGGAGGTCCCTGAGACATAAGAGCTTGAAACCTCCTCCACCTCATGGGAGTTTCGTCCTTATTTACTGATGTATGGCTTTTCTCTCTTCTCTTTTCTCAGCTTCCTGTCTGGGGGAGACTGGTAAGAGAAACTCTGAGTTCAGTTCAGGTATTAATTCTAAGACACAAATATTGATGAGTCCCCTACCTCCCTTTGCAAATCCACTGCCCGTGGGGCATTTTCCAGGCATCCGAATCTGGGCTGCCCTTTGCCCCGCTGCTCTCAGCCCCATGTGGGCCTCAAGGGCCAGCGTTGAGAGCTGGCAGCCCTCAGCACACACTCACCTATGGGATAACATGGCAGGTGACTCTTCGATGACTGCAGGGCCACAGCTGTACCGAGGGACAGCACACAGACACCAGCACCCGCCAACTCCAAGGAGTGGGGCCGGGCAGTGGAACCCCGAGGGCCTAGTGACCAGAAGCCGAAAGCCCAGAGCCAGGGGGTGGAGGGTGGTGGCCTCGCTCAGGGAGAGCCAGCACTGGTCTGCTGGTGGCGGTGGTTTTAAACACAGAAAGCAAGCCTACCTTCTGATAGTCAGGTAGGTAGAGAACAGTTTTTTCAGCCTGCAGTGCATGTAGTATACCAATCTGGTCCTTCAGTAACAGTTCATTGAGTGCCTCCTATGTGCCAGGAACCAGGCAAGGGGGAAGCTTTTCTTCTGGCTTCTGATGTGGCAAGTGCTCCATGAGCAAACCTTCCTCTGCCTCCGCAGTCATCCCTAGGGAGGAGGAGAGACTGGCTCCGACGAGGAATTTGGAGACAGAGAAGGGCAAGCGCAGGCCAGCCCCTCCCTTGGTTGGCTGCCCAGTTCCCTTCACGTGAAAGTTTACAAGTAACCTGCCCCCATTCCTGGGGGACCGCACCAGCTGTCTCTGGGGAATTAGCCCCAGCCATGTTTGCAAATGCCACCTCTGTACAGCAAGAAAGAGGACACTTTGACTTCCATCTGCTGGCTCCTCTGAGTTCTTTCTCGGTTGACTCAGACCTCGGGTAAGAGATGGAGTGCTGCCGAGCTCTCTCACAAACTGCAACACGACGTGAAGGGGTTTGGGGTGATGAGACCAGCTTGCCCGCCCGTGGAGCTGACAGTCGGGCAGGAATGGGCACTTGAGGCCCTCAGTAGAGGTCTCAATCCTGGGCACCTCCTAGCCTGGTTCTCTAGTTCTGAGCCTGGAGACACCAGAGCTCGACCCCTGGGACCCACTGCAAGCCACCATGTCTGACACTTCAGGGGCCCTCCCCCCACTGCCTTTCAGTCAAACTCCACCTTCTGTCCACTTGGGTCTCCACCTACCCCCCTCCCCACTGCCTCCACAAAGAGCCCAGGTTCCACTTCTTACACCAGCTGGTTCTCTCTTTCTCTCTAGCTTTCATTTGCTATTCTCTCCTCCTGAACAGCTTTCAGCTCTTGCCCTTCTCCTAATTCCCAGGAGTCCTTCAAGTCTCCATAAGATGCCTCTTGACCCAGGACACCATCTCCCCATCAACTGACAACACAGGTCAGGCTCAGCTGTCCCTCTGATTACCCACAAAATATTTGTTTTTCTCATAAAATACTACCTGTTAAGTTCTCCTAACACATTTAGAGGCATCTGTCTTGCAGAGGCCCAGCCATCGGCCAGACAAGCCAGATTCGTGTCTGCACAAAGCCCACAGTCTAGTAGGGAACACAGACACTAAGACAGCGAAGTCCACAATGCGTCTAGGTGTTTTCCGTGAGCACAAGACCCTGGGTACTTGCCCCTGTGTCTTGGATTTCTGTTTCCCAGTGTCCTTAATATACAGATCCAGGTGAAAAATTTTTCCTAGAAACTTTGTGCCAAGGGAAAAATACTTGCCTTCTCTAAACACTTCATTTATTTCAAGATACTAAGAAACCCATCATATTTCTCTTTTCGTCTTGTCTGCCAGGAAGTTCAGGGCCAAATTTAGACCTCAATCACAAGCCATTACTTAATTTCTTATTCCCGCCTACAGATCTCTTGTTATCCATATAGTTTTCCTTTAATTTGTGCATCTCTGTATACCCACACGTGTGTCTTTACTGTAACCTCTCCAAGTCTCTCACCAAAGCAAGTGGAATGCAGGTTTCTACATTGTGTGGCTCCTTCTATCCCAACCCCAGAAGGGCCAGCTTGAGCTACCCTGATAGACTTAGTCCAGCCAAGGTGCCCCCAGGCACCAGCCCTCTGTCTCATCCCTCTGCCTCTCCCATGGGGCAGAGATGCATTAAAAGGGCCAGACCTGGGAATTCCCAGTGGTTAAGACTCTGTGCTCCCACTGCAACAGACAGAGGTTCAATCCCTGGTCAGGAAATTAAGATCCCACACGTCTCATGGTGCAGCCCAAAAATAATAAAATAAATAGATAAATAAAGGGCCAGACCCTTAAGAAAAGGCACAATGAGACAAAAAGGGAATGCCAGGCAAGAGACAAGAGATGAGTGAGGTTGAGGGCAGGGGGCCCCTAGGAGAGAACCATCATCACAAGTCCTCTCTTTCCTCATAGCACACTCCCGACACCAGGGATGCTTGATAAGGCCACTCACCAGGGGCCGAGTCTTACTTTCAGACCAAAGGTTTCCACCAAACGGGCTCCAAGCAAGGAGTGGAGATTTGCGATCAAGAGTCCTCTCTTGGATACACCACATGGCCTGCCGAGGTCATGCTGCTTCTCTCCATCATGGTTTTCCCGTGTCAGTTTGATGGATACTTTCTGGGGATCCTGAGAGTGTCACTAAAGAAGAGGTGGAATCATTGGGTCTGAATTAGATAAGCATCTATCTTAATATAGGGCTTCCCTCAGATGGTAAGGAATCTGCCTGCAATGTGGGAGATTCATGTTCAATCCCTGAGTCAAGAAGATCCCCTGGAGAAGGGAATGGCTACCCACTCCAGTATTCTTGCCTGGAGATTCATGGACAGAGAAGCCTGGTGGGCTAAAGTCCATGGGGTCACTAAGAGTTGGACACGACTAACTAACACTTTCACTTTTCTGTCTTAATATAATCCATCACACATGTATGATGCTTTTATAGCAAACAGAATACTGCCACATACTTGCTTTTCTGTAAACTGAACTTGCAACCCTTTGATGTAAGCAGGATAGATATCATCCCCACTTTATAAATGAGGAAACAGAAGCAATGAGGCTGTGACTTGCCCAAGACTGAAACCCTGGACTTCTTTTTGCAAGGAGGGATGATGTTCAGCTTGTAAGTTTGTAACACCAATTCCCTACCTAGTGCTAGGCATACAGACGGTGATGGTCAGTAAAACTTGGAGTTAAAACATCTGCATCCCCCCTAAACTCTTCTCTGAAAACCAAAATCTGCGTCGGTATAGGCGCTAACCAAGTAGCATCAGGAGCTTCGGCAGCCCTCTGCCTGACCCTCTATCCACACACTTGAGGTGGGAAAGCACCCTTGAGATACTCCAGGTCATCCTATGATCAAGGTCAAAGTCAGAGTCACAAAGCACAGGACCAGGGGCGGGGGTGGCGGGGTGGGGCTTACAGATCTAGTGACCCCGTTTGGCATCTGTCTTGACCTAGCTGGCTCAGTCCATCGTTAACCCTAATTGGGTTGGGGAGGTGGGTCATAAACCCTGTCTTTTGCCTGCCATACCAGCACCCTTTCCTGGTGATGACCTATTGCCCCAAACACATCATTGACCTTTGTGTTCTTACCAAACATCACCAAGGGCAATAGGATGTGTCTGCCATGCATGCATGCTAAGTTGCTTCAGTCACGTCCTACTCTTTGCAACCCTATGGACTATAGCCAGCCAGGCTCCTCTGTCCATGGGATTCTCCAGGCAAGAATACTGGAGTGGATTGCCATGTCCTCCTCCAGGGGATCTGCCCAACCCAGGAACCAAACCCATGTCTGTTACATCTCCTGCCACAGGCAAATAGTAGGGTCATCCCATTCCTTCCTTTCTGCCCCCTCTGGACCCTGTACGGAAGTGACCTCTAATGCCCACTAATCCCCAGCACCCTCTCCTCTCCCTTTCGGTGAAAATACTCTTCCGTTCCTTTAGGAGAACTGCCTCTGCCCAAACCCCCTACTTTATTTGTGTCTGGCTTGCCTATCACAAAGAGTGGCTGACTTTATTTTTCTGGGCTCCAAAATCACTGCACATGGTGATTGCAGCCATGAAATTAAAAAACGCTTACTCCTTGGAAGGATAGTTAGACAGCATATTAGAAAGAAAAGACATACTTTGCCAACAAAGATCCGTCTAGTCAAGGCTATGGTTTTTCCAGTGGTCATGTATGGATGTGAGAGTTGGACTATAAAGAAAGCTGCTGCTAAGCTGCTAAGTCACTTCAGTCGTGTCCGACTCTGTGTGACCCCATAGATGGCAGCCCACCAGGCTCCCCTGTCCCTGGGATTCTCCAGGCAAGAACACTGGAGTGGGTTGCCATTTCCTTCTCCAATGCATGAAAGTCAAAAGTGAAAGGGAAATTGCTCAGTCGTGTCCGACCCTCAGCAACCCCATGGACTGCAGCCCTCCAGGCTCCTCCATCCATGGGATTTTCGAGGCAAGAGTACTGGAGTGGGGAAGCACCCAAGCATTGATACTTTTGAACTGTGGTGTTGGAGAAGACTCTTGAGAGTCCCTTGGACTGCAAGGAGATCCAACCAGTCCATCCTAAAGGAGATCAGTCCTGGGTGGTCATTGGAAGGACTGATGTTGAAGCTAAAACTCCAATACTTTGGCCACCTGATTCAAAGAGCTGACTCATTTGAAAAGACCCTGATGTTGGGAAAGATTGAGGGCAGGAGGAGAAGGGCATGACAGAGAATGAGATGGTTAGATGGCATCACCGACTCAACAGACATGAGTTTGGGGGGACTCCGGGAGTTGGTGATGGACAGGGAGGCCTGGTGTGCTGCAGTTCACAGGGTCGCAAAGAGTCAAACACGACTGAGCGACTGAACTGAACTGAACGGCCTATCACAGGACCTTCAGCTTTTTAACACAGGACCAGACACGTGACATAGACTTGACAATCAGAATGCTCCATCTCTCTTGGCAGCATGATTGGATCAGAAATGAGCACGTGGCCTAGCCTGAGCCAATCAAAGCCTTCTCTAAGACTTTGGCCTATGTTCACTGGGTGTCAGGGGATCTCTTTTCCTCCAATGGCAGCAGTAAAGGCTGAGAAAGCCTGGAACTGCCAGACCCATTTATCTCATTGCGTTAAGGCCATCTGCAGGGTGAAGCCAGCACACTCAGAAACCAGGCCAAGAGAACACAACAGAGAGAGTGCTGACCTCACTGTCCAAGCCTCCAGACCCAGCCATACACAGACAGCTCCAGCCACAGGAGCCTGGGCTTGTGTGAGGAGTGTTTCTGATACCAGCGACAGAAAGTGTGCTAATAAAAAGGCTTTACTGCTCTAATCGGTTAACACATGATCATAATCAACCGCATTATGGCCCCACTTTGTCCACACCCTTTGTCATGTGACTTTGGGATTTTTTCATTCTCTCCTCCCCGCCCCCCTACCCCTGCCATCAAGGCAAAGCATATTTCTCCATCCCCAGATTGTCAAAGCTGAGTCACGTGATGCACTGATCAATAGAATGAGGCAAAGTGACCAGGTGCACAGTCCAAGCCTAGGTCTTAAGAAACCTGGATTGTTTCTGCTTGCCATGGTGAACTGCTCCCCACACCAGGAGGAGGACAAGCCCTGCCTGGGCTGCCCGTCCCGGGAGGAGAACACAAGAAATGGTTCCAGCTGTGGCCAACCTAGACCAGCCAACCTCCAGCCAACTCACAAATGCCTGAGCTCAGTAAGCACTTATTCTTGCACCGAGATCTTGAGGCTGCAGCTAAGCTGCCATAAAGCACCTCTCACTCCTGTGCTTTGGACTTCTTGCAGACAGGAAATGATACATGGCTGTCTCCCCAGTGACTAGGGGAGCCAGAGGAAGAAGGTGGGACAAGGGGAGACGCTGGTTCTCATGCACCTCTCTGTGTGCGTGCTCAGTGCTTCAGTCATGTCCAACTCTTCGCAACCTTATGGACTGTAGCCTACCGGGCTCCTTTGTGTGGGATTCTCTAGGCGAGAATACCGGAGTGGGTTGTCATGCCCTCCTCCAGGGAATCTTCCCAACTCAGGGACCAAAGCCACATGGCTTACTTCTCCTGCACTGGCAGGCAGGTTCTTTACCTCTAGTGCCACCTGCACCTCTCTGCCAGGTTTGAAGTTCTGACCTCCACAAATAAAGATGCGCTCAAACGCAGAGAGTGAAGCTCTGTTTCTGACACATAGGTATACATGGGAGATTCTGCGTAGGCACCAAATATTGTGGGCTGATGTGTAAGGACTACATATCCCACATGCCTTTGCGAGGCCGTCACTTGTCAGCCTGCCATTTAAGGGAAGCTATAAAGCCATCTTTGCCCATTTCCGCTCTCGTGACAGTCAGGCGGGATTAGATGGATGGATAGCTGGGTACACAGTACCACGGCAAACCTGCCACAAAAATCTGCTAATCACACCCAGCTGATACTCACCATTTGCCAGCGAAAGTGTCTCAGTGTTTTACAGTGTCTCATTAAAATCGAGAGGATTAAGAGGCCCTTTCTTGATTAATGACTTTCTCTGCCTCAGAGATATAATCCTATCTATAACCCCAAATAACTGGAAACAAAATTAAATTTCTCAGAGATCAAGCAGGGCATGTGTTGCACCATGCCCCAAAGTCTTGTTCTCTTTACATATTTTATCCAGCTTAAAGGCACAAGATATCTTGATCCCCAAACCAGAACTGTTCTGCAGTAGGTAGCAGCAGTGACAGAGGGGAATTTCTCTGGCTTTTCTTCGGTGCTAACAAGCTGATACTTTTAAAAGAACTGCCACTTCCCCTTGGGTAAAAATGGACATATATATATAATGTGTGCCTGCATGCCAAATTGCTTCAGTTGTATCCAACTCTTTGTGACCTCTTGGACTGTAGCCCACCAGGCTCCTCTGTCCACAGGATTCTCTAGGCAAGAATACTGGAATGGGTTGCCATGCCCTCCTCCAGAGGATCTTCCCAACCTGGGGATCAAACCCACGTCTCCTATGGCTCCCACATTGCAGGTGGATTCTTTACCACTGAGCCACCTGGGAAACCCCATATATAAAGCAAATATACCTAAAGATTAGTCACCTCCTCAGATCCTTTTAAGGAGATAGGCAAGAACAAATCAAAAACAAAAGCTTCCACCATTGACTTCATTGATTTCCCTTCCCTGGTCTTAGTTATCTTAAAATAATAATAATTAGAGAATTATGGACAATTCAAGCTCGATGTAGCCTTGAAGACCCTTTAGTCAAACCCCATAATCAGGCTTCTCTGGTGGCTCCATGGTAAAGAAACTGCCTGCCAAGGCAGGAGGCTTGGGTTCAATCCCTGATCCTGGAGAATCCCACCTGTTGCAGAGCAACTAAGCCCATGTACCCTTGCACTGTAACTGGAGAGTAACCCCTGCTCGCTACAACTAGAGAAAAGCCCGAGCAACAAAAGAACCAGTGCAGCCAAAACTAAAATAAACAAATAATTAAAAAAAAAAAAACACATAACCTGAGAGATCGAAAGAATGCCCAGATAGGGAAGACGATTTATTCAGAATTAAGGTGAGCTCGGGCTCAGTCCAGCCAGTGCTTCCTGTTTTTACTCACACACTGTGTTAGTCCATCCTGGCTACACTCTAGATGGGGTGGCTTATAAACGACAGAGACGTCTCACAGTTCTGGTCACTGCAAAGTTCAATATCAAGGCTCTAGTGAGATACTGGTTCATAAATGACCATTTCCTGGTCCATAAATAACCATTTTCTCACTGTAGCCTTACATGGTGGAAGGAGCAAGGGAGCCTCTGGGGTCTTTTTGTAGTTGCTGTTGTTGTTTAGTTGCTTAGTGGTATCCAACTCTGCAACCCCATGGACTGTATAGCCCTCCAGACTCCTCTGTCCATGGCATTTCCCAGGCAAGAACACTGAAGTGAATTGCCATTTCCTTCTTTTATCAGGGCACTAATTCCTTTCATGAGGGTCCACTCTCATAATCTAATTAACTTCCAAAGGCCTCACCTCCACCTGCTTGTTCACATTTCCCCTTCCCTTGTACTGAAAGCCAGGCCCTGTCAACATCTTCAAAGATGATTCAGCGCCCCACCTTAACAGACCTTGGGTTGGGAGTTATGGGGCCTTATAGACAGAGCATCCCAGAGAGACCTGGACTAAGCTTCACCCCAAGAGAGGTGGGAGCACGGAGCAAGCCTCACGCTGTGCTCACCACTTTCCTCTTTGCAGCCCATGCAGAGTGGGAAGGGTGGGGGAGATGGCAGGTGGTTCATGGAATGTTATTTATAATGCCCTATGTTTTGTATCTGCCAAGGAGGTAGCATCCCATAACTGGAGGACTCTGTTTTACCAAAAGAAGTTGCTGGAGCAAAGTGATTTGCCCTAAATCACACAAGAATGAAAAAGCTGAATTCTAGGGAAACTGAGAAGGAACACTGGACACAGGATATGGGAGAGGGCAGAGCCAGGGTTGGATTAGGAGTTCTCTGTAGAGGAGAGATGTGGTTACTGAGGATTTTCCAAGCAAAGGGCCCTGCACTATGCAAGGCAATCCCTGACTAGGCTCAAAGATCTTAAGTTGCATGCATGCATGCTAAGTCACTTCAGTCATGTCTGACTCTTTGTGATCCTGGCAACTGTAGCCCACCAGGCTTCTCCAGGATTCTCCAGGCAAGAATACTGGAGTGGGTGGCCATGTCCTCCTCCTGGGGATCTTCCCAACCCAGGGATTGAATTCTAGTCTCTATGCATTGGCAGGTGGGTTCTTTATCATTATCACCATTTGGAAGCCTAGATCTTTGGTTAAAATGGCCCGAAAGTGCTTGGCCTGCTTTATTTCTCATGGAAACCAGTTAAAGGGATAAACTAGTTATTTTAATTCGAGGAGCATAACTGAGGCCAAAATAGAGTCAGCTTCCCTGAACAAGGAGAAACCTGACGGTGATTCACATTTCATGAATCCAATAAATCCTAATAGAACCTAGTAAGTTAAAGTACTTCCATATGGTGGGATGTTATAGTTACTTAAAAATGATAATGCTAAATATAGGAGGAAACGTGCAAGGTGGTATATTTAAGAAAAAAGAACTTTGATTTACATATTCATTATGAATCTAGCTCTGAAAATGCAAATGCCAAGACAGAGGGGTAAGGTGCAAAAACAAGGAGAGTTGTATTAGAGTATGATTATTATATTGATTTTCTGTTCTTTTCTTTAAAAAACCTTCAATGTCATTTTAAAATCCAAACCATTATAAGACACTGGGAACTGGTAATGTAGGCATTTAGTGAGTATGTCATCGGTATGAGACTCTGTGAGGGGATCTGGTCCTGGTGCACCATCATGGAGTCTGCAGGCTAGTAAGGAGACATGAGTTTGGA
>SJYC01096499.1:0-14691 GCA_006408675.1 Madoqua kirkii | reverse complement strand
CACTGTAACTGGAGAGTAACCCCTGCTCGCTACAACTAGAGAAAAGCCCGAGCAACAAAAGAACCAGTGCAGCCAAAACTAAAATAAACAAATAATTAAAAAAAAAAAAAAAACACATAACCTGAGAGATCGAAAGAATGCCCAGATAGGGAAGACGATTTATTCAGAATTAAGGTGAGCTCGGGCTCAGTCCAGCCAGTGCTTCCTGTTTTTACTCACACACTGTGTTAGTCCATCCTGGCTACACTCTAGATGGGGTGGCTTATAAACGACAGAGACGTCTCACAGTTCTGGTCACTGCAAAGTTCAATATCAAGGCTCTAGTGAGATACTGGTTCATAAATGACCATTTCCTGGTCCATAAATAACCATTTTCTCACTGTAGCCTTACATGGTGGAAGGAGCAAGGGAGCCTCTGGGGTCTTTTTGTAGTTGCTGTTGTTGTTTAGTTGCTTAGTGGTATCCAACTCTGCAACCCCATGGACTGTATAGCCCTCCAGACTCCTCTGTCCATGGCATTTCCCAGGCAAGAACACTGAAGTGAATTGCCATTTCCTTCTTTTATCAGGGCACTAATTCCTTTCATGAGGGTCCACTCTCATAATCTAATTAACTTCCAAAGGCCTCACCTCCACCTGCTTGTTCACATTTCCCCTTCCCTTGTACTGAAAGCCAGGCCCTGTCAACATCTTCAAAGATGATTCAGCGCCCCACCTTAACAGACCTTGGGTTGGGAGTTATGGGGCCTTATAGACAGAGCATCCCAGAGAGACCTGGACTAAGCTTCACCCCAAGAGAGGTGGGAGCACGGAGCAAGCCTCACGCTGTGCTCACCACTTTCCTCTTTGCAGCCCATGCAGAGTGGGAAGGGTGGGGGAGATGGCAGGTGGTTCATGGAATGTTATTTATAATGCCCTATGTTTTGTATCTGCCAAGGAGGTAGCATCCCATAACTGGAGGACTCTGTTTTACCAAAAGAAGTTGCTGGAGCAAAGTGATTTGCCCTAAATCACACAAGAATGAAAAAGCTGAATTCTAGGGAAACTGAGAAGGAACACTGGACACAGGATATGGGAGAGGGCAGAGCCAGGGTTGGATTAGGAGTTCTCTGTAGAGGAGAGATTGTGGTTACTGAGGATTTTCCAAGCAAAGGGCCCTGCACTATGCAAGGCAATCCCTGACTAGGCTCAAAGATCTTAAGTTGCATGCATGCATGCTAAGTCACTTCAGTCATGTCTGACTCTTTGTGATCCTGGCAACTGTAGCCCACCAGGCTTCTCCAGGATTCTCCAGGCAAGAATACTGGAGTGGGTGGCCATGTCCTCCTCCTGGGGATCTTCCCAACCCAGGGATTGAATTCTAGTCTCTATGCATTGGCAGGTGGGTTCTTTATCATTATCACCATTTGGAAGCCTAGATCTTTGGTTAAAATGGCCCGAAAGTGCTTGGCCTGCTTTATTTCTCATGGAAACCAGTTAAAGGGATAAACTAGTTATTTTAATTCGAGGAGCATAACTGAGGCCAAAATAGAGTCAGCTTCCCTGAACAAGGAGAAACCTGACGGTGATTCACATTTCATGAATCCAATAAATCCTAATAGAACCTAGTAAGTTAAAGTACTTCCATATGGTGGGATGTTATAGTTACTTAAAAATGATAATGCTAAATATAGGAGGAAACGTGCAAGGTGGTATATTTAAGAAAAAAGAACTTTGATTTACATATTCATTATGAATCTAGCTCTGAAAATGCAAATGCCAAGACAGAGGGGTAAGGTGCAAAAACAAGGAGAGTTGTATTAGAGTATGATTATTATATTGATTTTCTGTTCTTTTCTTTAAAAAACCTTCAATGTCATTTTAAAATCCAAACCATTATAAGACACTGGGAACTGGTAATGTAGGCATTTAGTGAGTATGTCATCGGTATGAGACTCTGTGAGGGGATCTGGTCCTGGTGCACCATCATGGAGTCTGCAGGCTAGTAAGGAGACATGAGTTTGGATAAACTCCGGGAGTTGGTGATGGACAGGGAGGCCTTGTGTGCTGTGATTCATGGGGTCACAAAGAGTCGGACACGACTGAGCGACTGAACTGAACTGAAGGAGACAGTAGTTCACAGCTCATCACAAGGAAGAAAGTGATATATACAATGACCAGAGGAGAAAACTAACCTCTTATCAAGGCAGAGAGGAAAAAATACATCCAGCATATTGACAATGGCATCATGGAGGAAGGAACTCAAAAACCCTGAACAGCATTTCTGAGGGCAGTGGGAGCCCCTGGATGTGCACTGGATGATGGGAACTGTGCTGTCTAGAAACACCACTGCACCATGTGTAGAGGTTCCTATGGGCCCAGGATGAAGAGGGTGTGGCCTCCAATAGCGCAGGGGCTAAAAAGAGGAGAGGGGAAAAAATACACTAGAGTACAGGTCATACAATAGCTTGACGGGGTGGAAAAAGCCCAAAGTAGCAGCCTAAGTAAGGAGACAGAGCCCAGTTGTTCACAGAAAGATGGCAGGTCTGTTAGCCTACTTGGGTTGCAGTAACAAAATACCATAGACTGGGTGGCTTAACACAGAAATTTATTTTCTTCCTATTCTGGAGGCTGGAAAATCCAAGGTTAAGATCCAGCAGAGTCGGTTTCTGGTGAAGGTTCTTGCTGGATGGCAGCCAGCCACCTTCTCAGTGTGTCTTCACAGAGCCTTTCCTCAGCATGTATGCATGGAGAGAGACAGCTCTTCTCATAAGGCACTAATCCCATCATGGCGCCCCACTCTCATGATCTCACTTACACTTAACCTCTCAAAGGCCCCATCTCCAGATACCATCCTAATGGGGGCTAGGGCTTCAACATATGATTTGGGGCTACACAATTCAGTCTGTTGCAGGAAGGTGGTACTGCCATTCCTTGGCTAACGGATGGGAAGGTGAAGAAGAAATGTGCTGTGTGTATGTCAGATAGTATCGGTCAGAAGAAACAGTGACTCCATTAGAGGATGAAAGTCAGTCAAAATCAGTGAGGAAAAATAGAAGGCATTAAGTCACAGAATGCAGGGGAAATCAGAGTGAGTAAGTGAAGTTGCTTAGTCATGTCCAGCTCTTTGCATTCCCTTGGACTGTAAACTACCAGGCTCCTCCGTCCATGGAATTTTCAGGCAAGAGTACTGAAGTGGGTTGCTATTTCCTTCTGCAGAGATCTTCCCAACCCAGGGATTGAACCCAGGTCTCCTGCATTACAGGCAGATGCTTTACCATCTGAGCTACCAGGGAAAACATAGGGGTCATCAAAGCATTGTGGGAAAGCAGATTAGATAAGCAAAGCAAAATGCCTCATCCTTGCAATCCCAAGAATGAGTTCAAACCAGAAAGGAGGGACTTCCCTGCTGGTCCAGTGGCTGAGACTCTGTGCCCCCACTGCAAGCAGCCTGGGTTCCATCCCTGGTCAGGGAACTACATACTGCATGTCACAACTAAGAGTTCACATGTCGTAACTAAAGACCCCATATGCCACAACAAAGGTCCTAAGTGCTGCAAATAAGACCAAGCACAGCCAACTAAATGAATAAAAATAAATATTTTTTAGAAAACAGAATGGTAGTGAAATCTGACCACAAAACACAAAAAGCTTGGACTTCCAGCCAAGTAGGAATATGCCCTCTTGTCTGAAACAACAAAAAAAATGAACAAAAATGTTTGAAGCAAGTTTTCAAGACACTGATCATTAGGCAATGTAAGAGTGCTCCCAGAGAGTCAGAAAATAAACCAAATTAGCCCAGGGGCTAATTAACCAGGGGCCTGGCTGCTTGCCCTGGGAGAGCTCCAGTATGCAGCACAAAGAGAGAATTTGGGAAGCCCCCAGGAGACAAACTGGAAGTCCAGGGAGACAGAACAGCTAGGGTTCTCTGACAAAGTACCAGAGAGAAGAGAATTTCCCAAGAGAAAACTCCAGAGAACTGCATAGAGTCCCTTAGGAGCAGATAGCAGAGGACTGGTCAGCACCAGATCAGTTCAGTCGCTCAGTCGTGTCCGACTCTTTGCGACCCCACAAATCGCAGCACACCAGGCCTCCCTGTTCATCTCCATCTCTCAGAGTTCACTCAGACTCACGTCCATCGAGTCCGTGATCCCATCCAGCCATCTCATCCTGGGTCGTCCCCTTCTCCTCCTGCCCCCAATCCCTCCCAGCATCAGAGTCTTTTCCTACACAGTCAGAGGCTTTGCATAGTCAATAAAGCAGAAAGAGATGTTTTTCTGGAACTCTCTTGCTTTTTCCATGATCCAGCAGATGTTGGCAATTTGATCTCTGGTTCCTCTGCCTTTTCTAAAACCAGCTTGAACATCTGGAAGTTCACGGTTCATGTATTGCTGAAGCCTGGCTTGGAGAATTTTGAGCATTACTTTACTAGTGTGTGAGATGAGTGCAATTGTATGGTAGTTTGAGCATTCTTTGGCATTGCCTTTCTTTGGGATTGGAATGAAAACTGACCTTTTCCAGTCCTGTGACCACTGCTGAGTTTTCCAGATTTGCTGGCATGTTGAGTGCAGCACTTTCACAGCATCATCTTTCAGGATTTGAAATAGCTCAACTGTAATTCCATCTCCTCCACTAGCTTTGTTCATAGTGATGCTTTCTAAGGCCCACTTGACTTCACATTCCAAGATGTCTGGCTCTAGATGACTGATCACATCATCATGATTATCTGGGTCTTGAAGATCTTTTTTGTACAGTTCTTCCATGTATTATTGCCACCTCTTCTTAATATCTTATGCTTCTGTTAGGTCCATACCATTTCTGTCCTTTATCAAGCCCATCTTTGCATGAAATGTTCCCTTGGTATCTCTAATTTTCTTGAAGAGATCGCTAGTCTTTCCCATTCTGTTCTTTTCTTCTATTTCTTTGCATTGATCGCTGAAGAAGGTTTTCTTATCTCTTCTTGCTATTCTTTGGAACTCTGCATTCAGATGCTTATATCTTTCCTTTTCTCCTTTGCTTTTCACCTCTCTTCTTTTCACAGCTATTTGTAAGGCCTCCCCAGACAGCCATTTTGCTTTTTTGCATATCTTTTACATGGGGATGGTCTTGATCCCTGTCTCCTGTACAATGTCACGAACCTCATTCCATAGTTCATGACACGTGAGAAATCAGATTTCCCCTCAGAAAAAATGCAAGAAAGCAGAGAGTGGGATTACATCTTTACAAAACAGATAGAAAAACATCTTTAACCTAGAACTCTATACCCTGTGAATTGGTTTTCTTCTCCTGTTGCATAACTATCACAAGCTTGGAGGCTTATAACAAAACAAGTCTGTAACTAACACAACTATACTCCAATTAAAAAAAAAAAAAACTTTTAAGTTTATCAACTCACAGTTTTCATGAGTCAGGTTGCCTATATTTACATCAGACAAATCACATGTAAGAGCAAAAAATATTACTATTCTTTGCAATGAATGAAATGAAATGAAATGAAAAAGACCACTTCATAATGAGAAAAGGATCAATTTATCCAGATGATACTACATTTTTAAGTCTTTATGCCCATAATATCAGAGTTTCAAAATACATTAAGCCAAAAAAAAAAAAAAGAGGAAGAGGAATAAGAAGAGGAGGAGGAGAAAGAAGGAAGGCTAAAAGAAGAAAAAGAGAAATTCACAAACATACTCAGACACCTTCTACCTTAAGATACTGGATAAACAGAGCAAATTAAGTGTAAAGTAGGTAGAGGAAAGAAAATCAGAAAGGTCAGAGATCAATGAAAAACAAAAAAATAACAGAGAAAATAAAAAATCAAAATCAACCAAAGCTGCTTTTAGAGAATATTAATGAAATTAATAAATATGAGCCAGGTTGATCAGGAGGGGAAAAAAAGAGAGAGAGAGAGGGAAGAAGTAGATACAAATTACCAACAAGAAGAATATCATTAGAGAGTCTATAGATGATAAAGTTATAATAAATGAGATATTACAATCAACTTTATGCCAATAAATGTGACCACTTAAGTAAAATGGGAAAATTCCTTGAGAAATAAACTACCAAAACTCATCCAAGAAGTAATAAATACCTAGAGTAGCTCTTTATTTATTAAAGAAGTTGAATTTATAGTTAAAAATTTTCACATCCTTGAGAGGAATTTCCCAGGACACAGGATTTCCATGCTAAAAGTAGGACAGTCCCAGACAAAACTCGATGGTTATTGACTGTAAATCTGCCACCTCATCCTGGACAGAGCCGCAAGGCCAGACACAGTGGTGGCCAGGCTAAGACCAGCATGGTCCCCACGCCCAAGTGGTCACCGAAAGGGTGACATGAAGCCAGCTTTGGTTATTTAATAGCCTCTCCTTCACAGCCTTAACTGAACTCCTCTGACCTTTTGCTGCACAAGCATGTGAGCTAGATATCAGATCGTTTGCAGCAATTTATAATTAATTTATTCCTCCCAGAAGTCCCACTGGGTCAGTTTCATTCTTCATCCAGTTAATGAAAGGATTTCAGGACACCTTTGATCAGTAAAAGCATGATTAAGACTTCCTCCCTGTTCCTCTTCTCCAAGAATGAGCAATGAACCATCCCACTGCAGAAGCCTTCCATTCTCAAAAAACATGCACGTGCTGCAATCTTGTCTTTAGTCTCTGCCTTCAGATGAAATCATCGTGTCCCGACTCTGGATTTCATTCGTAAGATCACCTACTTTGCATATGGAAGGCTTTGTATTGACTCACTCATTTAGGCGAGGCCATATGCTGCACACAGAGCAAAACAACATGAGTCAGGTCGAACCCAGTGGGAGCAGAGGAGAAGCCAGCACATTCAGCCAACTGATGTCTAATTGACTGCCTACTATGTGCCACCAGTCAGGCCCGGGGCCCGGGGTGTTCAGAGATGAGCCAGAGGCATAGACACTACCTTGAGGCAGAGTTTCTCAGCTTCAGCGCTACTGACCTTCAGAGTTGGATAGTTCCCAGTTGTGGGGCCATCCTGTACATTGTAGGATGCCTAGCTGCACCTCTGACCTCTACCCACTTAGAAGCTGGGAGATCTGTCCCCCCACTTTCAGTGTGACATTCAGACAAATCTCCAGACGTTCCAAATGTTCCCCAGGGGCAGAGGTGCCCTTAGGTTGAAAACGTTAAGGTGCTTGCAATCAAAAAAAGTAACTAAAACAACACCACAAATCTTTATGATGAAGGACATCACAGGAGAAGTTGTTTAGTCGCTAACTGGTCTCTGACTCTTTTGTGACCCCATGGACTATAACCTTCCAGGTGCCTCTGTCCATGGGATTTCCCATGCAAGAATACTGGAGCGGGTTGCCATTTCTTTCTCCATGGGATCTTCTCAACCCAGGGGCTGAACCCATGTCTCCTGCATTGGCAGACCAATTCTTTACCACTGAGCCACCAGGGAAGCCCCACAGCTGGAGTACAATGGCTGTAAACTCCAGCGGTCTTTGAGACCAGCAATGGGAATGCCAGTGGGAAGGCACCTAACTGGAAAGGACAGTTGGGCTCAGCTCCAGTCAGTGTTATCAGATACTCTGACACGCCTAGTAAATTCTGAAATCTGAGCATCTATCTGAAATTTTCCAATTTCTTAATATTCTCAGTTTAAAAATCATTTCAAAAGAATGTAAACCCTCAAAATAAGTAAATCAATTAAAAGATCAAGAGCCTGATTCAGCCAGATGCCCCTTGTGTGCAGAAAATTGGGCAGCATCTGAGTCCTGGCACAACCTCTGGCTCACTTCTGCCTCTAGGCATTGGGGTCTGTTTCTAGACATTGAGGTTCTTGACCCCAACACCCATTCAAATCACCTGGAGATATTTAAAAACCCACCAGGGCACTGACCTCACATCCACCCAATTAAACCAGAACCAGGGAGTAGGGTAGAAGTGTCCATGTTTATAAAAATCTTCTCAGGTGATTCTAACATTCACTGCTGCTGCTTAGTTTCATTCTTCATCCAGTTAATGAAAGGATTTCAGGACACCTTTGATCAGTAAAAGCATGATTAAGACTTCCTCCCTGTTCCTCTTCTCCAAGAATGAGCAATGAACCATCCCACTGCAGAAGCCTTCCATTCTCAAAAAACATGCACGTGCTGCAATCTTGTCTTTAGTCTCTGCCTTCAGATGAAATCATCGTGTCCCGACTCTGGATTTCATTCGTAAGATCACCTACTTTGCATATGGAAGGCTTTGTATTGACTCACTCATTTAGGCGAGGCCATATGCTGCACACAGAGCAAAACAACCATGAGTCAGGTCGAACCCAGTGGGAGCAGAGGAGAAGCCAGCACATTCAGCCAACTGATGTCTAATTGACTGCCTACTATGTGCCACCAGTCAGGCCCGGGGCCCGGGGTGTTCAGAGATGAGCCAGAGGCATAGACACTACCTTGAGGCAGAGTTTCTCAGCTTCAGCGCTACTGACCTTCAGAGTTGGATAGTTCCCAGTTGTGGGGCCATCCTGTACATTGTAGGATGCCTAGCTGCACCTCTGACCTCTACCCACTTAGAAGCTGGGAGATCTGTCCCCCCACTTTCAGTGTGACATTCAGACAAATCTCCAGACGTTCCAAATGTTCCCCAGGGGCAGAGGTGCCCTTAGGTTGAAAACGTTAAGGTGCTTGCAATCAAAAAAAGTAACTAAAACAACACCACAAATCTTTATGATGAAGGACATCACAGGAGAAGTTGTTTAGTCGCTAACTGGTCTCTGACTCTTTTGTGACCCCATGGACTATAACCTTCCAGGTGCCTCTGTCCATGGGATTTCCCATGCAAGAATACTGGAGCGGGTTGCCATTTCTTTCTCCATGGGATCTTCTCAACCCAGGGGCTGAACCCATGTCTCCTGCATTGGCAGACCAATTCTTTACCACTGAGCCACCAGGGAAGCCCCACAGCTGGAGTACAATGGCTGTAAACTCCAGCGGTCTTTGAGACCAGCAATGGGAATGCCAGTGGGAAGGCACCTAACTGGAAAGGACAGTTGGGCTCAGCTCCAGTCAGTGTTATCAGATACTCTGACACGCCTAGTAAATTCTGAAATCTGAGCATCTATCTGAAATTTTCCAATTTCTTAATATTCTCAGTTTAAAAATCATTTCAAAAGAATGTAAACCCTCAAAATAAGTAAATCAATTAAAAGATCAAGAGCCTGATTCAGCCAGATGCCCCTTGTGTGCAGAAAATTGGGCAGCATCTGAGTCCTGGCACAACCTCTGGCTCACTTCTGCCTCTAGGCATTGGGGTCTGTTTCTAGACACTGAGGTTCTTGACCCCAACACCCATTCAAATCACCTGGAGATATTTAAAAACCCACCAGGGCACTGACCTCACATCCACCCAATTAAACCAGAACCAGGGAGTAGGGTAGAAGTGTCCATGTTTATAAAAATCTTCTCAGGTGATTCTAACATTCACTGCTGCTGCTGCTGCTGCTAAGTCACTTCAGTCATGTCCAGCTTTGTGCGACCCCATAGACGGCAGCCCATCAGCCTCCCCTGTCCCTGGGATTCTCCAGGCAAGAACACTGGAGTGGGTTGCCATTTCCTTCTCCAATCTATGAAAGTGAAAAGTGAAAGTGAAGTCACTCAGTTGTGTCTGACTCTTTGCGACCCCATGGACTGCAGCCTACAAAGCTCCTCCATCCATGGGGTTTTCCAGGCAAGAGTACTGGAGTGGCGTGCCATCGCCTTCTCCGCTAACATTCACTGGAGTAGAAGAAAACCGACATGTGTGAAGGCTCCCTCCAGGAAGTGTGTTGATTAAAATCTGGGGCTCCAAGGAGTGGGAAGGGATAAATTGGGAGATTGGCATTGACATTATACACTACTATATATAAAACAGATAACTAAATCAGAACCTACTATACAGCACAGGAACGTCTACTCAGTACTCTATAATGACCAGTATAGAAAAAGAATCAAAAAGAGTAGAAATATGTATATATGGAACTGCTCCATTTTTCTGTACAGCAGAAACTAACACAATGTTGTAAATGAACTATACGCCAATAAAAATAATATAAACATTTAAAAATAAACAAAATCAGTGCATGTTCATCTTCAAAAAATAGAGAAAAATTCAGAGAAATGTTAAAAGATAAAATGAAATATCAGTCACACACACAAATCTGGGACTCCAGACACAGACTGATTTTCAAATCCTGCTCCACCCTGGGCAACTACTGGTCTAAGAGAAACTTAATCCAGGCAACAGGGTCTCTATTTGTTAAATGGAGATAATAACATTACCTCAAGATTGCTCTAGAGGAGAAGTAATTAGGTTCCTGCCAGCTCTAACACTCTGTGGATTTCCCTTTGTGTGAAGAGGAAATGAGTACTAGACACCCACTAAGTCTGGAACTGAAACGCCCCAGTGGGATCCCTCAAGAAGGATGGGAGATAAGGAGCCAGATAATGACTGTTCACAACAGAAATTCCAAAGTGACACAAATAGTCCTCCTACACACACAATCATTAGCTGCCAGAACAGAAGTACCTTGGGTATCATTCTAAAAGAATTTGGCTTTTGAAGCTTACCTCTGTTACCATGAAGGGTCTTCCACCAAAAGAACTTAAGGAGCCCTAACATCGAAACACTGACTATTCTGAAGCATCTGATCCAGTGTCATGCCAGTAATATTTCCATTATTCACCTGAACCTCTGTAACAAGATGGCTAACTAGGGCCTTCCATTTGGGACACACACATTTATCATTTGATCAGAAAAGATTACCTATATTTAGATAAAACATATATCCCCTAAAGGGATGGACAGTTACAAATAACTTGGGAAACTCTCGCCGACGCCCAAAACATCATGATTTAGGTCAAAAGAAAAAGGCTCTCTGATCACTGTCTTTTCGCATTCCCCAGCACATTTTTCATGTTTACTTGCTGTCACCCCAGATAAGTGATCACCCTGGCCTCATCCCACTTCCTCACAAGCGAAGGTGGGAGGAAGAATTGTCACAATCAAATGGACAGGATCAAGGCTCCGAGGAGGAGTGGCTAGGGTCTAGGGCCTCTGCCCTCTAATCAGTCGATTAGCCTACCTCCAGTTTATGTTGGACAGCTATTGGGGAGCCACAGAAATAGCTTCAAGTAAGACCTCTAGTCAAGCTGTTGGATGAAAGAAAGACTTAGAGGAAGCCAAGCCTCTCCTTCCACACTGAAACAGAGGCCTAGCCCTTCCGTAGTGTTTCCTCCTTCCCTGTCCATTGAAGCAGCTCCGGAGATTCTGATGCAAAAGAAAAACCGCAACCAATGACTGTAGCTGAAATTTTTTGAACAGAATATGAAACAAAGTAGTATTGGATTAGAACCAAGTATAAAATAAATACCCATGGGTCCAGAAGATACTTCCTCCTCTAGGAAGATGGAATAAACACATTTTTCCCTATTTTTTCCACTATGTATAACTAAGTACCATAAACATTATATACATAAAACACACATAAGTGTACTGTAGGGAAGAAATTAGACCAGTTAGGGACCTTGGTGTCCGTAAAACAATATGGTGAGTTCCCTGAGTTTTCGCTCTTTACTCCATATGCCTCCCCCCACTACATGGAGTGGGAGAAGCCCTCTATCAAATTGAAGCCGTCTAACAGAGGAGCCTGGTGGGCGCAGTCCATGGGGTCGGTAAGAGTCAGACATTACTGAGTGACTTCACTTTCACTTTTCACTTTTACGCACTGGAGAAGGAAATGGCACCCCACTCCAGTGCTCTTGCCAGGAGAATCCCAGGGACGGGGGAGCCTGGTGGGCTGCCATCTATGGGGTTGCACAAAGTTGGACACGACTGAAGCGACTTAGCAGCAGCAGCATCAACAATCTAGAAAGGCTAATACACACAGACCAAAACTATAAATAAATAAACACAAAAAGCTCCAAAAGCCTGGCCAAAGGGCCAGGAAAGAACACTGTTAGCCCATGACCTCTCTACTCCAGTCAAATACCACTTAAACCTGCGGTTCCATCTCCACTCAATGCCAGCAAAGGCCGAGTGTGAAGCCTAGAATCCACTCTCTCAAGGCTGTAACAAAGTGCCCCAGCACCCCACCCAGACAGTACCAGAGAAGACCAAGGAGACAGCCAGGGCTTTCATCCCGCCCCAGCACTGTGGTAGTGAGCCCCCACCCCTTCAGTGTCAGTGAAGACCACATGGGGAGCCCAGACTCCTAACCAGGACTAGCCAGGGGCCCCACCACCTCAGGTGTCAACAGACGCCTTGGAGGAGACCTGGCCTTCCAGCTCCACCTGGCAGCAGCAAGGCAGCACTACAGCGCCCCCTACTGAAATGGCGTCAGAGAGACCTGGCTAAAACGGAAGCATCAAGTAAGAGGCAGTCTAATAAACACAAGACAAAAGTGCCTGCTGCTGCTGCTGCTGCTGCTGCTGCTGCTGCTGCTGCTGCTGCTGCTGCTGCTGCTGCTGCTGCTAAATCACTTCAGTCGTGTCCGACTCTGTATGGCCCCTAGACGGCAGCCCACCAGGCTCCCCCGTCCCTGGGACACTCCAGGCAAGAACACTGGAGTGGGTTGCCATTTCCTTCTCCAATGCATGAAAGTGAAAAGTGGAAGTGAAGTCGCTCAATCGTGTCTGACTCTTAGCGACCGCGTGGACTGCAGCCCACCAGGCTCCTCCATCCATGGGATTTGCCAGGCAGGAGTACTGAAGTGGGTTGCCATTGCCTTCTCCGAAAAATGCCTGGGCTTCAGTCAAAAACCATTCGTCATATAAAGACCCATGACAAGCTCAAACTAAACGAGCGAAGACAATCAATAGATGCCATCACCAAGAGGACAGAACTGTTAGAATTACATGACAAAGATTTAAAATCAGCCATGATCCGCAATGAGGATGCAGACATAGGGAAGAGATTTTTGGCCACAGTTGGAGAAAGAGAAGGTGGCATGGTTTCAGAGAGCAGCACTGAAACATATACATTACCATATGTAAAGGGGATAGTCAGTGGGAGTTTGCTGTGTGACACAGGGAACACAGAGCCAATGCTCTGTAACAACCTAGAGGGATGAGATGGGGAGGGAGGTGGAGGGAAGTTTAAGAGGGAAGGCACATATGTGATATCTATGCCTAAGTCATGCTGATGTATGGCAGAAACCAACACAACATTGTAAAGTAAATACCTCCCAGTTAAAAAAAAATTTTTTTGAAGCAGCCATGATAAAAGTGCTTCAAGAAGCAACTGCAAATGCATCTTAATCAAATTAAAAGATAGGAAAACCTCAGCAAAGGAATATAAAGAAGAACCAGAAAGTTTGGAACTGAAAATCACAACAACTGAAATAACTGAAATAAAAGCTGTGGGTGGACTCAATAGCCAGATGGGAAACAGCAAAAAATGAGTGAACTGGATGACAAGACAATAGGAATTACCCAATCTGAACTAAAGAAAGAAGATAGACTATATTTTTTTAAAAAACAGAGGAACAGAGGCTCAGAGATCTATGGTACTACAATAAAAGATTTAACATTCTTGTCATCAGAATCCTAGAACAGAGGAGAAATAGAGTGGCCCTGAAAAGAGACTCAAAGAAATAATGGCTGAAAACAACCCGCATTTAGCAAGAAACATAAACCCACTAATTTGAGGAGACGAGTAAATCATAAACAGAAAAACCCAAAGAAACCCACATAAAGGCACATTAAAATTAAAATTCTAATAAGTATTGATGGAGAAAAAGTGTGAAAAGCAGCTAGAGAAAAATGACAACTTACCTTTGAGGAAAATAATTAGAATGACTGTGGCTTTCCTATTAGACTCTATGAAGCACCGTGGGGCAGGAAGTGGCAGTATTATCGAGGTGGTGAAAGAAAGAACTATTAACCTTGAATCCCATACCCAGCAAAAATATCCTACAGGAGTGAAGGGGAAATGAGAATGTTCTCAGATTAAAGAAAATTAAGAGAATTTGGTTCCAGCAGATCTACTCGAAATGAATGGCTAAAGGAAGTTCTCTAAACAAACAAAAAAAAACCAATAAAACAAAAAAATCTTAGAATATCATGAAGGAAGGAAGAACATAAAATATATATATTTGTGGAAAGATTCCATAGAAAAGCAAGGAACAACACTCAATTCATTTTATGAAGCTATTATCATCCTGTTACCAAAGCAAAAAGAGAAAGCTATAGTCCAGTGGGACAGACCAGTGTCCCTCTTCAATACTGACACAAAAATCCCTAACAAAATGCTAAGAAATAGAATTCAGCAGTATTCAATAAGAATTACACTCTAAGACCAACCAAGGATTATTTTATAGATGCAAGACTGGTTTAATATTGACAAATCAATCAATATAACCCATCATATTAACGAGCCAATTAAGAACGATCAATCACATGTTCATCTTGATGCAAAAAAATCATTCTACAGAATTCAAAACACATTCATGTTAAGAACTCTCAGCAAACAGAAATAGAACTTTCTCAGTTTGATAAAGAGCATCTACAGAGCCCCACAGTGAACATTATACTTAACAGTGAAAGAGTGATTCTTTACTCTATAAAGTTGGGAACAAGATAAAGACATTTACTCTTATTTAACACAGGGCAAAATGACCTAGCCAGAGAAATAAAGCTGGAAAAAGAAACAAAAGTCATACAGATAGGAAAGAAAGAAATAAAACAGTTTCTCCTTGCAAATGAATGATT
>SJYC01096496.1:0-25390 GCA_006408675.1 Madoqua kirkii | reverse complement strand
TCCCAATCCTGAACTCCCCTCCCATCTCCCCATAACACACACACACACCATCCCTCTGGGTCCTCCCAGTGCACCAGCCCCAAGCATCCTGTATCCTGCATCAAACCTAGACTGGCAATTCATGTCTTATATAATATTATATGTGTTTCAATGCCATTCTTCAAAATCATCCCACCCTCTCCCTCTCCCACAGAGTCCAAAAAACTGTTCTATACATCTGTGTCTCTTTTGCTGTCTCGCATACAGGGTTATTGTTACCATCTTTCTAAATTCCATATATATGTGTTAGTATACTGTATTGGTGTTTTTCTTTCTGGCTTACTTCACTCTGTATAATCGGCTCCAGTTTCATCCACCTCATTAGAACTGATTCAAATGGCTGAGTAATATTCCATTGTGTATATGTACCATGGCTTTCTTATCCATTCGTCTGCTGATGGACATCTAGGTTGTTTCCATGTCCTGGCTATTATAAACAGTGCTGTGATGAACACTGGGGTACACGTGTCTCTTTTATTTCTGGTTTCTTCAGTGTGTATGCCCAGCAGTGGGATTGCTGGGTCATATGGCAGCTCTATTTCCAGTTTTTTAAGGAATCTCCACACTGTTCTCCATAGTGACTGTACTATTTTGCATTCCCACCAACAGTGTAAGAGTGTTCCCTTTTCTCCTAAAGTTTATATAGAAAAGAAAAGGAACTGTAAGAACAAAAACAATTCTGAAAGAGAAGCTACTGGAATCCACACTGTGGGACACTGGTGGAAGAATACACACACAAATTAATAAACAAAATAGAAAACCCAGGAGCACACTGACACAAATACAGGCATCTGATTGTTGATGAAGGTGCAAAAGCATTTTGATGAAGGGAAGACAGCCATTTATTTATTTATTTTAAGATAGTCTTTTAAGTGATGCTAAAGCAATTGTATATCTCTACAAAAATAGCATTAAATCTCATATACTTTATATAAAAATCTTATTAAATCTTATATATCTTACATAAAAATGAACTCAAAATGGATTGTAGGGGAACTTCTCTGCAGGTCTAGTGGCTAAGACTCCCTTTCAACGCAGGGGACATGGGTTTGATCTCTGGTTAGGGAGCTATTAATAAGATCCCACATGGTGTTCCCCCAGAGAAGGAAATGGCAACCCACTCCAGTACTCTTGCCTGGAAAATCCCATGGACTGAGAAGCCTGGTAGGCTACAGTCCATGGGGTAGCAAAGAGTCAGACATGACTGAGTGACTTCACTCACATGTTGTTCAGCACAGCCAAAAAATAATAATACTAATTTTGAAATAAATTTTTTTTAATTGTATGACAGAGAGGCTTCTGTTTCCATTGCAAAAAAAAAATATGGATTATGGTCTTAAGTACAAAATGTAAAACTGTAAAACTTTTAGGAAAAACAATAGAAAATCTTTGAGATCTAGGGCTAGGCAAACCACTCTTAGATTTGATACCAAAAGAGAAAAGTTGACAAATTTGAGTTCATCAAAATTTTAAACTTTTGTTCCATAAAAGACCCTGTTAAGAAGATAAAGCTATGGTTTTTCTAGTAGTCATTTATGGATGTGAGAGTTGGACTGTAAAGTAAACTGAGCGTGAAAGAATTGGTGCTTTTGAACTGTAGTGTTGGAGAAGATTCTTGAGAGTCCCTTGGACAGCAAGGAAATCCAACCAGTCAGTCCATCCTAAAGGAAATCAGTCCTGAATGTTCATTGAAAGGACTGATGCTGAAACTGAAATCCCAATACTTTGGCCACCTGAGGCAAAGAACTGACTCATTTGAAAAGACCCTGATGCTGGGAAAGATTGAAGGTAGGAGGAGAAACGGACAACAGAGGATGAGATGGTTGGATGTCATCACTGACTCAATGGACATGACTTTGAGTAAACTCCGGAAGTTGGTGATGGACAGGGAAGCCTGGCATGCTGCAGTCCATGGGGTCACAAAGTCGGACACGACTGAGCGATTGAACTGAACTGAACTAAGAAGATAAAACCACAAGCTATAGAAGAAATATTTGCAAAATACATATTCCCCAAAGGACCAGTGTCTAGAATATATTAAAAAAAAAAAAACTAGGGTTAAAAAGGCAATCTAGTTTTTAAATAGACAAAAGGCAAAAAAAGATACTTCATCAAAGAGAATCTACAGTGGTAAATGCGCACATAAAAAGATGTTCATTATTAGTCCAAATGGAACTAAAACAATGAGGCATCACTACAAACCTATGAAATGACTAAAATAAAAAATAAAAACACCACCAAATGCTGACAAGGATACAGAGATAGGTGACTTACACCATGTTGCTGGTGGGAATGCACAATGGTAGAGTCACTCTGGAAAACACTTATACAGTTTCTTCAAAGCTAAGCATGCAACTACCACGTGACCCAACACGTGTACTCCTGGGCATTTATCCCAAAGAAATGGAGGCTTATGGCAACACTTATACCTGTACACAAATGTTTGTAGCAGCTTTATTCATAATTGTCAAAAGTAGAAACAATCCAGATGTTCTTTGACAGATGTATGGTTAAACTATGGTACACAGTATGGAGTACTACATAATAAAAATATTAATATAAACAGCATGAATGAATGAATCTTTAGAGAATTATTCTGAATGAAAAAAAAAAGTCAGTTCTGAAAGGTTACAAACTCTCATGTTTCCACTTATATAACATTCTTAAAATGACAAAAATATAAAAACGTAGAACAGATTAGTGGTGGCTTGGGGTCCAGGAAGGGATGCAGGTAGGAGGGAAGTGGATATAACTATAAAAGAGCGAGAATGAGAGCTCCTTGTGGGTGACAGAAATATTTTGTACCTTGTGCATATGAATCTTAATATTCTGGTGGTGATACTGTACTGTGGTTCTACAAGATGTTACCATAGGGGGAAAATACATAAGCATAGAAGAGATCACTCTATTAATTCTCAAAATTGGGATGCATTGGGAGATTAGGATTGACATAGATACATTTTGTTGTTGCTGTTGCTCGGTCGCTAAGTCGTGTCTGACTCTTTGTCGTGTGTAAAATAAATAACAGGTGTGAACCTGCTGTCTAGCACGGGGAGCTCAGCTCGATGGTCTGGGATGACATAGATGGGTGAGATGGGAGGGGTGGGAGGGAGATCCAAGAGGAAGGGACCCATGTACACATACAACTGATTCACTTCCCTGTACAGCAGAAACTACAACACAACATCGTGGAGCAGTTATAAATAAAGATAAATAACAATAAAACTTGCGTGTGAATCTACCTTCATCTCAAAAATAAATTTTTGATTTAAAAATTTTAAAAGCACAGGAGGTCTCCGAACCTTCCAAACAGGCTCAGAAAATAGGAATCTTTGTTTGATGCTGTCCTTGTGCAGATAACAGACGCAAATCAGGACCTGGCTCTACTAAAAGATATCAATACTGTCATCCCAACGCAAGGCAATGGAAAATGACAATTTCTGCGAAATCTGCTTCCAAATATTGGACTAGATTTTAATGATTCTGGAGTGAATGAGGACACTTGACAGAGGCATTGTTTTAGCTCCTAAATTTTCCTCCAAGGCACAAAACAGCTTAACAATTTCCAGGGCTTATTGTTTCACCAAGGGTTTTAATTCAACAGTGAAGCAAGCAGGATGACTCAAGGCAATACTCTTGTGTTAGGAAAAATCCAATTTTGGTAAAGTTCCAACTTTTTCCGATTGAGCCTTTTACTCAGACAATAGAAAGCACATGTAATGTGCTTTCAGGACGTAAGGGGCCACTTCAGCTTTGTTGGCTCCATAATTCTGTAGGTGGGAATCTTGCCATAGGAGATGCCTTTTGACTCTTGCGCTGCATCATGTTGAATTAAGCAGGCAGACTATACAGATATATACATGTTGTTTTGCACTTTCTTTGTGTTATTTCCTAGCTGGTATCATAGTACAAATATTCAGATATTCATAATTAAAGTGACACTTCACATTCTCAGTTCATATCAAAGGGAACAATTTTAGAAATTATGTGATGACAATTACAAAATACCAAATGCATATATGAAAGAATGTTTTAATAAAAATATAACTGTGGGAATTCCCTGGTGGTACAAGAGTTAGGACTCCATACTTCCACTGCCTTGGTCTTATCCTTGCTGGGGAACTAGGAGCTCTCAAGTCACGTGACATTGTCACAATTATATATATATTTTTTATATATAATATAGAAAGATATCCTATGTCCATGGACCAGATTTATTACTGTTAAGATAATACTTTTAATACTCCTCAAAGTTATTTACAGGTTCAACACAATCTCTTATTGAAATTCCAGCTGCTTTCTTTGCAGAATTGACAAGCATATCTTAAAACTCATACAGAAATTAAATGGACCTCAAAGAGTCACAATAATCTTGAAAAATAAAAATAAATAAAAATAATGTTGAGGATTCAGATTTCTTGATTTCAAAAACTTACTACAGTTCTACAACAACCAACACACTGTGATACTGACATAATGATAATTGTTTAGATCAGTAGAGCAGATTTGAGAGTTGAGAAATAAACACTTTTGTTTGCAGACAATTGATTTTTGACAAGGGTGGCAAGATCATTCAATGGGGAAAACTGGTGCCTTCAAAAAAATGGTTCTGGGCAACTGCATATCTACATACAAAGGGAGGAATTGGACTCCTACCTCATATCACAACCAAAACCTAACTCAGAAGGAATCAAAGACCTAAATGTAAGAGCTAAAACTAAAACTTATAGAGGAAAATATAGACATACGTCGTCATCACCTTGAATTAGGCAATAGTCTCTTAAGTATGATGACAAAACTACTAGCAACAAAAGGGAAAAAAAGATAAATTAGATTTCATCAAAGTATAAAAACATCGTACTTCAAAGCATAATATCAAGAAAATGAAAAAACAGTTCCAAGAATGGAAGAAAATATTTGCAAATCATATCTCTGATAAGGATTTGTATCTAGAATATACAAAGTACCTATACAGCTCAATCATAAAATGACAATTGACCCAATTATAACCTGGGGAAAAGATCAGAATAGATATTTCTCCAAAGACATACAAATGGCCAGTAAGCACATAAAAGATACTCAACATCATTAGCCATCACAGAAATGCAACCCGAACCACAATAAGATGCCTCTTTACACTCACTTCTCAGCAGTTCCACTCCTAGTTATATATTCAAGAGAAATTAAAAGCCAATATCCACACAAAGACTTATACATGAGAGGTTATAGCAGCATTACTCAAAATAGCCCCAAAATGGGAACTTCCTGGTGGTCCAGCAGCTGAGACTCCATGCTCCCAATGCAAAGGGTCCCATTTCAATCCCTGGTTGGGAAACTAGATGCCACATGCACCAATTAAGACCTGGAAAAGCCAAATAAGACTAATAAATAAATTTTTAAAAATAGTCCCAACATGGTAATAACACAGATGTCCATCAACTGATGAATTGATAAATAAAATGTGATATAACAATACAATGGAATACAGTTGGCAATTAAAAGAAATGAAGTGCTGATACCAGCTACAATATGGATGAAGCTTAAAAACAGAGGTGAAAGAAGCTCATCACAGAAGATCACATATTGTATGATTCCTTCAATATGAAATGTCCAGAATAAGCAAATCTATGAAGACAGAAAGTAGATGATTAGCTGCCTAAAGTTAGGGGCATTGAGAGCAAGTGGAGAGTAGCTGTGAATGGCTGTGAGTGAAAGTCGCTCAGTCGTGTCTGGCTCTTTGTGACCCCATGGACCATACAGTCCATGGCATTCTCCAAGCCAGGATACTGGAGTGGGTATCCTTTCCCTTTTCCAAGGGATCTTCACAACCCCAGGATCGAACCCAGGTTTCCCACATTGTAGATGAATTCTTAACCAGCTGAGCCACAAAGGAAACCCAAGAATACTGGAGTGGGTAGCATATCCCTTCTCCATCAGATCTTCCTGACCCAGAAATTGAACCGAGGTCTCCTGCATTGCAGGTGGATTCTTTACCAACTGAGCTATCAGGGAGGTCCTGATAATGGCTCGGTTCAGTTCAGTTCAGTCACTCAGTCATGTCCGACTTTTTGCGACCCCATGAATCACAGCACACCAGGCCTCCCTGTCCATCACCATTTCCCGGAGTTCACCCAAACTCACATCCATCGAGTTAGTGATGCCATCGAGCCATCTCATCCTCCATCGTCCCCTTCTCCTTCTGCCCCTAATCCCTCCCAGCATCAGAGTCTTTTCCAATGCGTCAGTTCTTCACATGAGGTGGCCAAAGTACTGGAGTTTCAGCTTTAGCATCATTCCTTCCAAAGAAATCCCAGGGCTGATCTCCTTCAGAATGGACTGGTTGGATTTCCCTGCAGTCCAAGGGACTCTCAAGAGTCTTCTCCAACATCACAGTTCAAAAGCATCAATTCTTCGGCGCTCAGCTTTCTTCACAGTCCAGCTCTCGCATCCATACATGACCACTGGAAAAACCATAGCCTTGACTAGATGGACCTTAGTCGGCAAAGTAATGTCTCTGCTTTTGAATATGCTACCTAGGTTGGTCATACCTTTTCTTCCAAGGAGTAAGCTTCTTTTAATTTCATGGCTGCAATCACCATCTGCAGTGATTTTGGAGCCCAAAAAATAACATTTTTCTGACACTGTTTCCCCATCTATTTCCCATCAAGTGATGGGACCAGATGCCATGATCTTCATTTTTTGAATGTTGAGCTTTAAACCAACTTTTTTTCTCTCATCTTTCACTTTCTTCAAGAGGCTTTTTAGCTCCTCTTCACTTTCTGCCATAAGGGTGGTGTTATCTGCATATCTAAGGTTACTGATATTTCTCCTGGCAATCTTGATTCCAGCTTGTGTTTCTTCCAGTCCAGCGTTTCTCATGATGTACTCTGCATATAAGTTAAATAAGCAGGGTGACAATATACAGCCTTGATGTACCTTTTCCTATTTGGAACTGGTCTGTTGTTCTATGTCCAGTTCTAACTGTTGCTTCCTGACCTGCATATAGGTTTCTCAAGAGGCAGGGCAGGTGGTCTGGTATTCCCATCTTTTTCAGTTATGGGGTGAGAAAAGTACTTTTTGCAGTGAGAAAATAATGTTGTCGTGGCTGCAGTTGTCTCAGCTCTCTTTGTTGTCTCATGTCCAGGTTTATTTGACACCAGCTGCTGCTCTGGACAAGGAAGTGATTCAGTGTCTTCCCTGATCCACAACTTGGGTATGCTAAAAAAAACACTGAATTGTATACTTTACATAGGCTCTAAATGGGTATGAGTTTGAGCAAATTCCAGAAGATTAGTGAAGGACAGGGAGGCCTGTAGTGCTGCAGTCCATGGGGCCACAAAGATCTGGATACAACTTACCAACTGAACAAAAACAAAAATGGGTTTCCCAGGTGCCTTAGCAGTAAAGAATCCTCCTGCCAATGCGGGAAACATGGGTTTGAGCCCCAGGTTGGGAAGATCCCTTGGAGAAGAAAATGGCAACCCATTCCAGTATTTATGCTCAGGAAATCTCATGGACAGAGAAGCCTGGTGAGCTACAGTCCATGAGGTCCCAAAGAATCAGACATGATTAAACAAACAATACTTTAAATGAATGAATTGTGTGGTGAATGTCAATAAAGTGAAAGTGAAGTCATTCAGTCGTGTCTAACTCTGTTGTGATCCCATGAACTATAGCCTACCGGGCTCCTCACTCAGTCCATGGAATTTTCTAGGCAATAGTACTGGAGTGGGTTGCCATTTCCTTCTCCAAGGGATCTTCCCAACCCAGGGATTGAACCCGGGTCTCCCGCATTGCAGGCAGACGCTTTACTGTCTGAGCCACCAGGGGAACCCTAAATGGATGAATTGTGTGGGGAATGTCAATAAAGCTATTATAAAAATATATAGGCATAATTCGTGCAAAAGGAACCCAAGAATCCACAAGGATACAAAGAAATGAACAAATAACGAATATATTAATGGGGAAGAACAGACAAATCTTGCATGCCAAAGAACTCCAAATAATTTATATAAATACTTTGCTCTCTGGGAAGTGGCTAACTCCCAGTCTGTAAGTACAGGCTACACATAATAACTTCCAACCACAGAGCACAGTAAGAAAAGGAGGAGGGAAAGTCACTCTACAGGGAGGAAGCCTACAAACACTACCTAGGCCAGCTGATCAAGGTTAACACCCATAGTGCTACATGCTGATAACATACACCCTCGATATGAATGGCTATTTACTGTGTGATTCTCCTCCTAAAACCAAGGGAGGTGAGGGAGGAACCAACAAATCCCAATTGAGGGACGTTCTACAAAATGGCTAAGTCGTGTCCGACTCTTGCAACTCCACGGGTGGTAGCCCACCAGGCTCCTCTATCCACGGAATTTTCCAGGCAAGAACACTGAAGCAGGTTTCCATTTGCTTCTGCAGGGGATCTTCCTGACCCAGGAATCGACCCCGTGTCTCCTACATTGCAGGCAGATTCTTTACCAACTGAGCTATGAGGGAAGCCCAAAAAGAGCTGACCAGTACTCCTCAAAACTGTCAAAGCTGGGCTTCCCTGGTGGCTCAGTGGTAAAGAATCTGCCTGCCAGTGCAGGAGACAGCGGTTCGATTCCTAGTGCAGGAAGATCCCACATGCTGTGGAACAGCCAACCCCATGCGCCACAGCTACCAAGCCTGTGCTCCAGAGCCTGGGAGCCACAACTACTGAAGCCCACGCACCTTTAGAGCCTGTACTTCGCAAGAGAAGCCACCACAATGAGGAGCCTGCGCACCGCAACTAGAGAGCATCCCCCGCTCGCCACAGCTAGAGAAAAGCCGGCGCAGCCACGAAGACCCAGCACAGCCAAAAACAAAAACCAATAAATAATTCTTAAAACTGTCAAAGGCATCCAAAACAAGGAAAATGTGAGAAGCTATCACAGCCAAGAGAAGCTTAAGGAGATATGGTAACTAATAAAACATGGTTTCCAATACAGGATTCTGGAAGAGAGAAATGCACATTTGGTAAAAACAAAGGAAATCTGAATAAAGTATGGACTTTAGTTAGTGATAAAGTGTCAGTCATTGTTCATGCAATTGACAAATGTGTAACACACTAATGTAAGGTGTTAACAATTGGGGAAACTGGCTGTGTGTACATGGGAAGTCTATTATTTTGGCAATTCTGCTGTAAATCTTAAGCTGCTCTAAACAATTTTTTTTTTTTTTTTTTTTTTTTGGCCATGCTGGGTCTTCGTTGCTATTCGTCTTATTGTTGAGGCTTTTCTTGATGTGGAGCAAGGCTCTAGGAGTGTGAGCTTTAGTAGCTGGGGCATACAGGCTTAGCAGTTGCAGCTTGCGGGCTTATCTGCCCCGCAGTACGTGGGAGCTTTCCAGATCAGGGATCAAACCAGGGTCCTCTGCATTGTGAGGTGGATTCTTAACCACTGAACCACCAGGGAAGCCCTGCTCTAAAATTATTTTTAAAGATCTTTTTCATGTTTCCTTTTTTGAACAGGAAAGACAGAGAGCTCTCCTCTTCAGATTTGCAGAAGGCAAAGCGTTAGCTTTCTTTGACTGTCTCATATCCAGGTTTCTCTGACAGCTGCTACTGCTGTCATGAATGGGGAACTGACCCTGTGTCTGTTATAGCCCCAAAGACTGGCCTCAAGTCCACCTCCTAAAGAGCTGGTGACCACATCAACTGGTAACAGAAGGAACTAAGGCCCGTGAAATTGACCCTTCTGAATGGACAGATGGATTACAGCGGTCGTCTTTAACCTCTCCTCTGGTGATCAGAGCTCTCAAAGAACCAGCCGGGGGACAAAGAGAGGCAGGAAAACTTGGGGAAGGGTGGAAACCATCCTATCGATGAGACAATCAGCATCGTCCCACACGTGGGGCCCAGGACTGTGGCCAAAGATCTCTCTGGAACGTTAATGAGAACCTGGAACCTGCCTGCTCTGTGGGTTATAGCACCCATGGCCCCCATACTCTCTACACCACAGAGACGTCAGCTGTGTGGCAGAACGCCAGGTAGATAACAGGGCAGAGAGGAGGATTTTTCAATAATCAATTGATCACCACCATCACAAAAGTAAGGCCACCATAGTGAGGTGAATTAGCTTTCAGGAAAGCAATCTGACATTGTGTGTTCAAGAAACTTTCAAAGTTCAGCCCATGTGAACCAGTAATTTCACTTCTAGGAACAAACCCTAAGGAAATCATCCAAAATGAGGTCAATATCCAGGAAATGTTCTTTATTGTTAATAATAAAAAATTGCTAACAATTTCAATAACCATTAGAGGTTAACTAAGCACATACAATTACAGCCATATGACACATCTCTTGTCATTGTTAAAAAAAATACTTGTGAAGGGTTTTCAATGACATGCAAAAATATGGTGAAAAGGCAGGACAGAAGATCAAATTTAAGATATGACCTCGAAATTGGGCAGCAGGGGGAGGGAACATTTATATACACAGCTAATAATAGTTATCTCTAAGAAACAGGGTAGTGTCAGCAATAGTGCTTCTGTTTTTGAAAATTGCCAGCATTTTTCAGATTTTCATCCATGAGCATATATGGAATTTTAATTAAAAAATAAATAAAAAGAGTGTCTTGTCCAAAGTTAAGTAAGGATGTTGCAGCAGACTGTTAGTTACTTCCCGGTATCCGCCTCATGAGAAGAGTGGACTCATTGGAAAAGACTAATGCTGGGAGGGATCGGGGGCAGGAGAAGGGGACGACCAAGGATGAGATGGCTGGATGGCATCACAGACTCAATGGATATGGGTCTGAGTGAACTCCGGGAGATGGTGATGAACAGGGAGGCCTGGCGTGCTGCGATTCATGGGGTCGCAAAGAGTCGGACACGACTGAGCGACTGAACTGAACTGATCCTCCCGGTGGGCTTCCCAGGTGCCCCGAGTGGTAAAGGACCTGTCTGCCAATGCAGGAGACATAAGAGACGCAGGTTTGATCCCTGTGATGGATCCTGATCCCTAGAGGAGGGCATGGCAACCCGCTCTAGTATTCTTACGTGGAGAATCCCACGGACAGAGGAGCCTGGTGGGCTACAGTCCATACGGTGGTAAAGAATCAGACATGACTGAAGCGACTTAGCATGCACATATCCTCCCAGTATCCCCATCTTTTTTCTTAAGACAGCACTGATTTTTCAGGCAGACACAAGGGCACACAGGTAAAAGACTCATTTTTCTGCCTCCTTTGCAGCTAGGAGAGACATGTGACGAATTGCCAAGAGATATGAGGAGAGGAATTGTAAAGAATGACTTGAAGAAGACTTCCCGGGTGGTGCAAAGGTTAAGAATCTGCTTGCCAGTGCAGGGGACGTGGGTTCAATCCCTGGTCTGGGAAGATTCCACATGCCAGGGGGAAACGAAGTCCATGCATCACAGTTGCTGAGCCCACGCTCTAGATAGAGCCTGTGCTCCACAACTTGAGAAGCCCCCACATTGAGAAGCCTGAGCACCACAACTAGAGAGGAGCTCTGACTTGCTGCAACTGGAGAAAGCTCGCACACACCAACAAAGACCCAGTGCAGCCAAAAACAAACAAACAAAAATAAGTTAGTCAATAAAAAAGAATGACTTAGAGGTAGAACCTAAGGCTTAAACCCTAAGGCTGATAAATTTTGCCTGGGTTCTTGAGTCTTGATGGATGGAGGTTTACCAGGCAGAGTCTGCTGGTGGGGTTTAGTGGCAGAGAAATAAGGAGCCTGAAGGTGACAGCTTCAGGAACAGGCCATCTCCAACCCCTAGACCCAGGAAGCCCTCTCTGTGTTCCAGCACTTTAGCTGGAAGTGCCTCTGAAAATGAGATTTGGGCCTGGAGGTCCTGGAACCTCCTGGACTCCTGCAGGCGGGAGTCCACGTGGGGAAGCTGGATTCTGGCCCTGGCTCTCCCCATCCCTTCCTATCTGGGCAGTCTGTAGGCTGCCTTCAGGAATCTCTGACCGGTTGCCTTAAAGGTGACTTCGTTCAGATAGGCTCAGGGCCCAGTTTCTTTCCTCCCATACCCCTTGTTTAGCCTGTCATCTCCGAGTATTCTTGCTCGGAGAATTCCATGGACAGAGGAGCCTGGAGGGCTATAGTCCACACAGTTGCAGAAAGTCGAACACGATTTAGCAACTAACACACACACACTGCATTTTTTATGCTGTGTGGGTCTCAATTTGGTGTCCCTGTTGCTGCTGCTACTGCTGCTGCTAAGTCGTTTCAGTCGTGTCCGACTCTGTGCGACCCCATAGATGGCAGCCCACTAGGCTCCCTCTGTCCCTGGGATTCTCCAGGCAAGAACACTGGGGTTGGCTGTCATTTCCTTCTCCAATGCATGAAAGTGAAAAGTCAAAGTGAAGTCACTGAGTCGTGTTTAACTCTTAGCAACCCCATGGACTGCAGCCTACCAGGCTCCTCCGTCCATGAGATTTTCCAGGCAAGAGTACTGGAGTGGGTTGCCCTTGCCTTCTTGGAATCAAATATTTGTGACTCTGGAGATAAATACTGTTAACCAGTAGTTCATGCATAGAATAACTGAGTGCGCATCATGAAGAAGGCGTTAGAAATGAGCTGGGAAAAGAGGAAGCAGATTCCAGCCACACAGAGGCCCTGTGACGCTCCACCTGAACTAAAGCAGGGCTTGGGCAGGTGAGGAGCTGAGCAGGGCACCTGGTACCTGGAGAGGGCAGACCTGGGAAAAGGCCAGCTGTCCCTCTGACTGGCCTATTGCAGACCACCAGGGCCAGATCTGATAGTTCAAGAGAAAGCAGAAACTCTACATTTGGTGAAATCTGTAAGACTTCATCACTGGCAACTGTAGTGGGTCGACTAGCCTCCTCCAAAAAATTCGTATCTACCTAGAAATCAAAATGTGACCTTATCTTGAAATAGGGTCCCTGCAGAGGCAATTAAGGATGAAGATGAGATGGTGCTGAATTGGAGCAGCCCCCAAAGCCTGTGAGAGTGTCCTTGTGAGAGACATACTTTTTAGTGTTAACTAATCTGACTTAATACTCTGTCTTCGAGGATCAAAGATTAAATCTGATTTAATACTCTGTACTCAAAAATCAGTTGTGAATCCTTCTTATCCAGGAAGGCTCCCTAGATGCCCGGGGTAGAGCCCATCTCTTCCTCCCTCACATTCTCCTGGCACTTTGTTTCTGCCCTGCTCTGGCACTTAGACCATCTGCCGGTTCTCCAGCAACATCGGTGCTTGACTGGCTGAGACCCTGCTGGCCAAGACCCCTCTGGAGGACTAGCTGTCTTCTGGCTCCCTGAGGTGCCTGAGCCAGGCAGGACAGCAAGCACTGAATTCTCACATGCTTACATGTGTGTTGGGCTTTACTATGCGGCGGGCGCTCCGCAGAAAGAGTAGAGGCAGTGGAACGTCCCTCAGCAAAGCCGAGGGGTCCCGAGGAGAGGTGAACCTGCCAACCCAGCCCCTCGGCGTGGGAGACACAGCCAGAAAGGACAGGAATTCCATCCGAGCAGTTCTGCTTTATTGCTGCAAACTCCCAGCTTATATAGGCAAGCAGGGGGGTTAGGAGGGACTTTCCATAGTTGCACCAATCACGTGCCTTCTATGGTGATCACCGTTATCCACGTGCACAGAAATCAAGAGAGCCAATCAAAAACTTTGACAAACAACATAGACCCCACCCCTATCACTTCCGCCAGGCGCCATCTTAGTTTCCAACTGTTTCTAACCATTAAGCTAGTCCCCCCCTTTTTTCCTGAGGTTTCCCATTTAGGGCCCCACATTACTTCACTTCATCAACCTGAATCCAATTGTCTAACGAATGCACCTTCTGCCAGTTACCAGATTTCTGCGAATGGTGTTGCATGGGTGGTGTGCATGCTAAGTTGTTTCAGTCTGATCCTATTCTTTGCGACCCTATGGACTGTAGGCCACCAGGCTCCTCTGTCCATGGGGTTTCTCCAGGCAAGAATACTGAAGTGGGTTGCCATGCCCTTCTTCAGGGGATCTTCCCGACCCAAGGATCAAACCGGTGTCTCTTGCAGCTCCTGCACCAAGGTGGGGAGCGGGGAGGTTACAACAGTGAAGTTGCCCAGAGCCAGGGCCACAGTTCATAGAACCCCACACTTTGAGCCCTGAATTGAGCATCACAGATCAGCCTCAGGTCCTTCCTCTGGCCCAGCTCCAAAAAAACGAGGGACTAGATCCAGAAAGGACTGGGGGCAGCAAGCTCCCAGCCCTGGGAAGGAGGTCCTCTTTCCGTGGAAAAACCCCTAGAAGCATTACCCTGTGGGGTGGCTGTACCAAGCGGTGTTTGGTTGTTTCCAGGTGGGTGACTTTTTTGCACTTGACTCTGCTTGGTGCCTCCGTCACATTAGAGCCGCAATTACACCGTGACATAACAGGATCCGTCATGCACAGTCAATCCTAAAGGAAATCAACCCTGAATATTCATTGGAAGGACTGATGCTGAAGCTGAAGCTCCAATACTTTGGTCACCAGATGCAAAAAGCCGACTCATCGGAAAAGTCCCTGATGCTGGGAAAGGTTGAGGGCAGGAGAATGGGGCAACAGAGGATGAAATGGTTGGATGGCATCATCGGCTCAACGGACATGAGTGAACTCTGGGAGATGGTGAAGGACAGGAAAGCCTGGCTGCTGCAGACCATGGCGTCACAAAGAGTCGGACACGACTGAGCAACTGAACAGTAACAGGTACACACATCCCATGCACAGGTTTCTCATTCACCTGTTAAAGGAATCACAGGTCTGAGGCTGGCAGAGGAGGTCCGAGAATTACCTCTTCACCTCCTTGGAAGCCCCAGACACAGGAAGACAGCTTTCATATAGGACACCCGGTTACATTTGCATTTCAGATAAGCAATGAATAACTTCAGCATATTTCATGAAATATTTGGGGCATAATTATGCTTTAAAAAGTATTCAAATTTAAAAGTGTTCACATTTAATTCAAATTTAATGCATCCTGCATTTCTGTTTGATAAATATGGTAAAGCTACTCAAGCAGGGTCTTAAAATGTTTAAGCCCAGAATCTCTGAACTGCTTCCAGGGAGGGTCTTTATAAATGAGGAGAGAAAGATCAGAAAAACCATACTGTGGAATCATTTCAGCTATGTGAGGCAGGCAAATGAATATCCAAATATATGGCACAAAAAAGCCTAATCAGGCACTTGATGCAAATTATACAAAATATTTTTCAAGGGTATATTAGCTTCATAAAGCCCATTAGCACACTTAAATTAATTCTGTACTTGGCATAATAACACATCTACTCTCCCTTACTTGTTCTTCCCAGGGGAAATATTCGACAACTTCCGCCAGTCACCTGCTAGAATGCCCCGGTATCCCAACTGCCTGACAGTTATTGACTTTTGATGAATGACATAGCTCTCTCTTCTAGGCTATCACTGCTTTGTTTTCAAACCTCACTTAATTGTTCGATGTTTCTGATGTGGGTTTTTTTTTCCCCCTTTCCAGAGAAATAAATGCAAAGTGTTTATTCTCCAAAGGCCGTAAACAGAGCTTGCGGGTCTGGTTTCTATGACAACCCCACTTGATACAGCAAACCTAGATTATCTCTAATGACAGACATGAAGTTTAAATTGCACATTCTGAACAAACAGTGCTCTGCTGACCTTTTATTGAAAAATGGAATACAGGGTGATTAGCATAATGTGTTATATAAAAAGGAAAAACGTTGTATTTGCAGGCATTATGCACCAGCGATTAGCTGCACTGCTAGTCTTTAACAAACTGCTTGCCAGGATGGAGAGCTTGGGAAATTAAGATTTGCCATCTATCATTTTCAAATTCAGTAAAGTCTGCAGAGGTAATTGCACTAAACAGTTTTCAAATAACACATGCTGCTGTTTCTCTTACTTATTCAATTGAGTGGTTTAGCAGGGAAGTAAGAATAGAGAGAGAAATTTTACCCATTGCACACAAAAATAATAATAATAATTGTTGGCTCCAATAGCTATTCTGAAACATTCTCTGCCTCTTAAGCCTTTAATGTAATTCCTGTAGGAAACCTGGGGTCTTGTGTTTCCTGGCAGCAACTGACTAGAAATTGCTCGTTAGCGGTGTGGTGCAGTGGGTGCCTGGGTTGGTTAACCAGAGATGGAGTCCAGGGTTGGCCTGCCCACTGGATACCTGGGACCAAGTTCTCTATCACCATCAACTGCAAAAGGAAAGGCTAGAACGTTTGGGCTCTGGAGTAAGCCACCTGCTTCAAACCTGGCTTGGCCTTTTACCTCCTTGGAAACTTGGGCAAGTCACCTGGCCTCTCCAAGACGTGGTCCTTTTGCTGCACAACGGGAATGATATTCAGTGGGAATTGGGTTCTAGTCATAGGACCCACTTCATGGGATCATTACAAGGATTAGAGAAAGCAGCATGTAATAGGCTTGGGGCCAGTTCTCAGTGACCATCAGGTGCCTTCATTGCTCAGAGCTCAGGTTCTGCTGTTTCTGCCGGAGTATATTCATAACAGGACTTCTCCAAATAGCACTTTAGGCTTTAATGGAACACTGTGGAATATGGGAACAGCATTCACTTCTTCCTTCAACCACACCTGCTGAGCATCGGCTGTTCAGGGATACGTCTCTTATTAGGACACAAACAGAATCTGACCCCGATACTCAGCTGTGTGACTGTGTGCCTGTCATTCAGCCTCAGAGAAGAAGTCAATTTATGTCACTTCATCCTCATAATGGCTTCCCAGGGGGTTCAGTGGTAAAGAATCCGCCTGCCAATGCAGGAGGCACAAGATCACAGGCTTGATCCCTGGTTCAGGAAGATCCCCTGGAGAAGGAAATGGCAACCCACTCCAGTATTCTTGCCTGGACAATCCCCATGGACCGAGGAGCCTGGTGGTGGCCTACAGTCCATGGGGTCACAAAAGAGTCAGATACGACCGAGAACGATCCTGGGGGAAGGAGAGCATTCCCATTATCTCCATTTCACACGTGTGAAAACTGAGGCTCAGAGCGATGACAAGGTGGCTGGGCGTGGCGCACTGGAGCTTGTCACAACGCTTCAAGTGCTGTGAGAATGCCTGCCCCCAGGGCTCTCACCTGCCCCCAGTCTTAACAGAAAGGTGTTATAATAGCCCAGTATCCTCGACCATCCCTGCAGGTCCATCTGGGGGCCCCATGACCACTGAGCCTGCATCTCACCAGCTTGAGGCCACCGTCCTCAGGATCTCAGCCTCTTTGACCCTCGTTCCAGGTGTTTCTGGGGCTCCCATGGGCTCAGGCATGATCTCTGCTCACCTTACTCTGCTCCAGACTCTTCAGTGCTGCCCACAAGCCCCTCCAGGGACACGTCCCACCCTGCCCTGGCGCTGGTATTCAGACACCATCTCCCAGGGCAGGAAATCTTCCAGGTACTCGTGGTGTTCCCCCAGCCCTGGCAGTATCCAGGCTCAAACGGCCCAGGGGCCCTCCTGGCCAGGCCCACATTGTGCCCTGGGCCCCAAGCAGCGCCACTTGAGCCCTGCATCTTGCTAAGTTTCCCCAAGGCAGCCACTTCTGTTTCCTGCTTCACGTGACTCAGAGCCAGTCCTTTGGGCAAAGGTAAGGGAGGCAAACGGGGTCCTCCCCACCACCCTAGTATCCCTCTTCACCCCAGGCACCCAGCACCCAAATCTTGTTTCTCCTTCTTGGGCCAAGCAGAAAATAGCCCTCACGCAAATATGTATTTTTAATTTCCTGCCTGCCTAATGACCTCAAATCCAAATAGCCCCTGAGCTGCAAAACACAATGGCTGCACTATTATTATCCCCATTTCTCAGAGGAGACACCAGGCTCTGGAGGCAGGTGGCTTGCCCGAGGTCAGCCCCAGCTAATGGAGGGTGCAGCCAAGGCCTGCATCTCACGGGACTGACACCAAGCCCAAACCCAGTGTCTTCCCAGCCTGGATGCCAGGAGGAGCTAAAGTGCTCAAATTCCATACATGCACAGGAATCGGACAAACTTCCGAGTTTTCTGGGTCACCAACCATGCTTATTTTTATAGTCTCGCCCTCCTTTCAAAGCACAGGGTCTTACTTGCTCCAGCAATGGATTATCCCTCAGAACATAATTGCCAACAACACCCAAATGACTGAATCTACAAAATATTTCAATTCCAGAGAGCAGCCGCAGGTCAGCAGAGACTCTGGCAGACCAGCTGTCACCAGCAGCTTGGACCAGAGCTGGTGTCCTCCCCTACTCTGTGAGCCCCACTCTCAGGCCACCAGGAGATCCCCCACGTCCTTCTTTGCAGTAGAGACATCCATCTTCTCCCAACAGGTGAGAGGCACCGCTGGCCTCCTATGTAACTCACTTACTCCTGCTTCTGCAAGCAAACTCTCCTAACTGTCCTGGAAAAAACCCTCCTCATTGCAGAGAAAACACTTGGTTTCTCCAGGAAGCTGGGGCATAGCCATACCTGGAGTTGGCCCAAGTTTGCCAATTAGAATCCAGATGTACACAACCAGAGCCCCAAACCAGCCACCTCTGAAACACAGCAGTCCTTTGACCCAGCAGACAGGATGGGCCTGAGATTCTGAAGCTGGAGAGGAAGCCATCACTGGCCTTTCTGGAGAGTGAAGGGGGCTGGGGTACACAGCACCAGCATCCACTCTGGTCGGTGTAAGAAGAGACCCGGTCCTGGCAGGAGGGAGAACCCAGGAGGACAGAGAGGGTATCTGCTCCCCATTTCCAGGATAAAACTTGTCCAAAGCCTGGAACCCCATATAGAATGTGGAAAAGGAGGAAATTCGAACTTTACGGCACAGAGCCTAGCAGACAGCACAGTGGGAAAGCACACTGGTATCCTGAGCCCTTAGGTACGATCACCGATAAGACTTCCCCTCTTTGGTCTTTGTTCCAAATCCGTGAGCTTAGTGTCCTCAGGAGAAAATGACAGGTACACCCATGCTGAGGGATGTTCTACGAAATAGCTGATAGCTTCTCTCAAATTTGTCCAGGTAATGAAAGGTAGAGAAAGATGGCAAAATCAGTCACAGACTGGAGGAGACCCATGATGACTATAAATAAAAACATGCAATGACCGAAAGCAAACTAGGATCCTGGATTGGATCCTAAAAAGGAAAAACGGACTCAGTGGGTAAAACTGGGGAAATCTGAATGAAGTCTGTAGTTTCATTAATAGTTACACTATTTCTTAGGGTTGGTAAAGGCACTGTGGGCACATAAGATGTTCACACAAGACTGAACGAGAACACACAGGAAAGTTGTATTATCTTTCCAAATCTTGGGTAAATCTAAAACCATTTCCAAATTAAAAGTTTTAAAAATAAACCCCCCTTGGGACTTCCCTGGTGGTCCAGTGGTTAAGAATCCGCCTTCTTTCAGAAATCAAGAAAAGCCATAAAATGGAAAAGAAATCCTTTGAGGATTTGCTTTACGAGAAGCAGGAATCACTGGAGAAACAAAATCAATGATCTGAAGAGTGAAAATGATGCTTTAAATGAAAAGTTGGAATCAGAAGAAAAGAATATCAGGAGAGAAAGCAAATTTTTAAAAACCCTCAGATCATGTATCTGGAGCAAGAGTTAGAAAGCCTGAAAGCTGTGTTGGAGATCAAGAATGAGAGGCTGTGCCAACAGGACGTCAAGTGAATGAAGATGGAGAAACTGGTGGAAGATAACACAGCACTGGTGGACAACCTGAAGCAATTCCAGCAGGAGCATGAAGAACTAACAGCTCAGGTAGACAAGCACATGGCGGTTTCCAGGCAACTTTCCACGGAGCAGGCGGTCCTGCAGGAGTCGCTGGAGAAGAAGTGCAAGTGCCTCTCCCTGGAGAATGAGGAGCTGCTCTGGAAGCTCCAAAACGGGACCCTGTGCAGCCCCAGAGGCCCCCCACGTCCCCCGCCATCCCCTTCCAGTCACCTCGGAACTCAGGCTCCTTCCCCAGCCCCAGCATGTCTCACTCAGATGACCTTCCTGGGAGCCAACAGACTGACAGAGTCTCTGCAGGACTGACCCCGCCCGCAGCTGCACACCGCCTGCCCTAGAAGTGGGAAGTCATGGCCCCAACCTGCTCCTTCCACGTGAGGCCGGACTCCGGAGGAAGGATTCTGACCCAGTCCAAAGATGCCACGGGAACGGGTCTACACGGACACTGCTGCACGACGCACTTACAGATGGGAAACCTTTGGTCATTGCCTTTTTCACCTATGGGGAAAGGGAAAACTCTCAGGGCCTGTTAAGATAAAGATTTATATAACCTTTGTAACCTTATATAACCTCTGTAATTTATATAACCTTCACCACACACACACAAAAAGAATCTGCCTTCCAATGCAGGGGATGCAGACTCAATCTCTGGGCAGGGATCTAAGCTCCCACACGCCACAGAGCAACTAAGCCAGCGTGCACAACTAGAGAGTCCTGGGCTCTGCAAGAAAGTCACCGAAACTGTCCCTTTCCCTGCTGCCTTCCTGTCCCGGCTGTTCTGTTCTTTGTCCCTCGCCAACTCAACCTACCCGTCCTCATCTGTTGATTCCACTTTCCTGTCCCTTCTTCCATAGAGCATGGAGCCCCTCTTTGCAGGGAGAGACAAGACCCCCCATCTTAGGAGGCTGAGCTCACTCCCCAGGGTGGCCGGTCAGTCACCCCCTCCACCTGGCTTCAAGGATTGGTTCAGACTTTGGTCTTTCACCGGACTTTAATGAGTGAGAGTTGGGGCTGGGACATTCCCTAAAATTACCGGAGGAGAGGAAGACTCTTTCCAATGGGGTTGTTAAGCTCAGTTCAGTTCAGTCGCTCAGTCGTGTCCGACTCTTTGCGAGCCCATGAATCGCAGAGTATAAACCTGGGGCTAGAGAACAGCCCCTCTTCCAGAATGAAACCAAGCACAAGTGAAGCAGGTGAGCCATGGAGAGAGAACTGCTGATCTGGCTTGAGCCCTTGGGCTCAGCCTTGTCTCAGGCTAGTGCCTTCATCAGACTAGTACCATCATCCGAGTTTTTCAGCTCTGTAAGTCAATATTGTGGGCTTCCCTGGGTGGCTCACATGGTAAAGAACCTGCCTGCAACACAGGAGACCTGGGTTCAATCCCTGGGTCAGGAAGATCCCCTGGAGAAGGGAATGGCTACCCACTCCAGTATTCTTGCCTAGAGAATACCATGGACAGAGGAGCCTGGTTTGGGTTAAACTAGTTAGAATGGAGTTTCTGTTGCTCACAACCTCCAATGCTAAGCCTTCCCTGGGGGCAAACTCTGCAAGCCTCTCCTCCCTTCCCCAGAGGCTCATACTCCCCTCCCCCATACCCTGGAACCAACTGTGCCTGAAGCTGGAGGGATGAGATGGTTCCACCAGCCCTCTGGGGTGCTGACCTAACATTGGTCTCTTCCAGAATGAAACCAAGCACAAGTGAAGCAGGTGAGCCATGGAGAGAGAACTGCTGATCTGGCTTGAGCCCTTGGGCTCAGCCTTGTCTCAGGCTAGTGCCTTCATCAGACTAGTACCATCATCCGAGTTTTTCAGCTCTGTAAGTCAATATTGTGGGCTTCCCTGGGTGGCTCACATGGTAAAGAACCTGCCTGCAACACAGGAGACCTGGGTTCAATCCCTGGGTCAGGAAGATCCCCTGGAGAAGGGAATGGCTACCCACTCCAGTATTCTTGCCTAGAGAATACCATGGACAGAGGAGCCTGGTTTGGGTTAAACTAGTTAGAATGGAGTTTCTGTTGCTCACAACCTCCAATGCTAAGCCTTCCCTGGGGGCAAACTCTGCAAGCCTCTCCTCCCTTCCCCAGAGGCTCATACTCCCCTCCCCCATACCCTGGAACCAACTGTGCCTGAAGCTGGAGGGATGAGATGGTTCCACCAGCCCTCTGGGGTGCTGACCTAACATTGGAGTTTGGGTTGCCCCAGCAGCAGCCTCTGAGATAAGGATGTGAGTGCCAGGAATTGATCTGAGAGGTGGGCCCTGGAAGTGGGAAGGGGAGTGAGGGAAAGAAAGAGGGAAATGTGTGGTCCCAAGATCATTGCCATGGGCAACTGGAGTTGAGTCCTGGTGAGGACCTTTGGGGAGGGTACAGACCACTGCTCAGAGTTGCTCATCTAAGGACCAAACAAGCTGAGGATTTGTACACCAAATCTCACCCATCCTGCATTGAGGTCTGCTCCTGAAGACGTTAATTGATCACCATTTCTGGACTGCCCCACGCACAGGGCAAGCACATGCCCATACAAAATAGGAGATGCTTCCGGGAAGAATCCGTTGGCATCCTCAGAAGGTGAGTGCTGCCGTGGAGTGGGGTAGGGAGGCGGGGGTGTGTGCAGGACACAGCAGTGGGTGCTGCATCCTCGGCCAGCACCAAGGAAACTGGGCTCCTGACTCCTGCTGTTTTCCAGCCTCTGAGGAATCCCTCTGACCTGTCTCCTCAAGTCCCAGGCCATGTGCCTCTGCCTTCTCATCAACACCCCAGACCGCCACGCCTCTGGGACCACATCCTGTGGACAAGGGCACGCTGCGTCCACACAGCTGGAAGCTCCGGTTCCGGGGTGGCTCCTCCAGGGGTGACAGTGGAGCACCTGACGTTCAGCTCTCTGACCCCATAGTCTGTTATCCTCAGTCGAACCCTTCTGACCTCAATTCCTTTCCCTTCTTCCACAGGCTCCTCCCTCATCAAAGCACCTCATCCCAACACTCCTGCAGTTTCCAAAACCATACCTCCTCCATGACAGCTTCCCAGCCTTGTCCTCCCTGGAGAAAATTCAACAGGAGCGAGTGGAAATTCAGCGGGAAAGGATGGCTTAACAGATGGTGCTAGCCCAAGTGGGTATCTTTCTGGATGAAAATAATGTTGTATCCCTACCTCAGACTCTTAAGTTCTGTTGGCAAAAGTAAGTTCCAGCTGGAATAAATGTTTACATGCCAGAAAGTAAAACAAGAAAAATGATTTAATTTATGAAACAAGAAAATATGAAGTCCGTATTGGCGAATCTTTTTTTCATAGAGATAGGAAATTCAAAGCATACAAAAGAAAATAAAGACATCTTGGCAAAAGCATATTGAATTCTTGAATAACAAAATATATAATAAGGAAACAAACTGTGGAGTGGGAAAATATTTACATTTGAGAGAGAAAGTGTTAGTAGCTGTCCTAGACAAAGAGCTCTCACAAACTGGGGCTTCCCTGGCGGCTCAGTGGCGAAGAATCTGCCTGTCGGCTCAGGAGATTCGGGTTCGATCCCTGATCCAGGAAGATCCCACATGCTTTGGGGCGACTAAGCCCATGTGACACAATTACTGAGCCTCAGCTAGAGAGTAGTCACCACTCCCTGCAACTAGAGAAAGCCCACACAGCGACAGAATCCCAGCACAGCCAACAATAAATTACACACACACACACACACACACAAAGCGTTCTCACAGACTGATCATAGGAAGACAAAGGGAAGGCGTGCAAAGGATAGGGACATAAATTCACTACGTGGCCAATCTAAGTGGCCAATTAACATACGAAGGCCAAAAAAGAAAAAAAGTGAGCAAGTGGAAGAAGCATTTGGGAGACAAGCGGACTCGACCTGAAGCCAGCTATTGATTTCAACCAGAAACTGCACAGCACAGAACCTAAAACCAGGAGAGTGCCAACACACGGACCCGGCTTCAAACTCCAGCTCACCTGTGGTGTGGTGCAGCCAGATGCTGTCTGTATTCATAATACAGTCTGCATAGTGACCAGCAGGCAGCAGCTCCATCCACACTAACTCTGCACGTGACAACATCATTGCCATGATCCCCAAAGATGGAGAAAGCACCTTTCTGGATGGTTACAGTGAATTCCCAGACCAGAACCACCTGTGGGGAACGTGTTGTATTATGGGTTGGATTGTGTCCCCCATGAAGATATACTGAAGTCAACTCCCAACACCTGAAAATGTGACCTGGTGTGAAACCAGGGTCCTTGCAGATGTGACTGGTTAAGATGAGGTCATGCTAGGCTAGGATGAGATCCTAATCCAATCCAGCTGGCTTTTCCTTTTCCTTTTTTGGAACTGTTTCAGGTCTTAGTTGCAACAGGCAGGATCTTCTTATCTTGGTTGCAACATGCAAACTCTTAGTTGTAGCCTGTGGGATCTGGTTCCCTGACCAGGGGTCAAACCCAGGCTCCCTGCATTGGGAGAGCGGAGTCTTAGACACTGAACCAGGAAGTCCCTGGCATTCTTATAAGAAGAGATACAGAGACAGCCCACAGAGGGAAGATGGTCACGTAAACACAGAGGAAGAGATGCATGATTCTGCCACGAGAAGCTACCAGAGACCAGGATGGAGCCTCCCTTACAGGCATCAGAGGGAGCCAGACCCTGCTGATACCATGGCTACAGGCTTCTGGCCTCCAGAGTTCTGAGACAACAGAGGTCTGTTGTTTGAAACCACCCTGTTTCAGTACCTATTACAGCAGCCCTGAGAAACTAAGACAGATTTTAACTGACTTTTCAGGTTGAAGTTTGCAAATAAAAGTCAGTTCAATCACAATGCTATGAACAGTGTACCAGTCCCCTTCCAGGGAAGGGATTCCTAGAAATATAGGAAGTTAATGAGGGTAACATGTGAAATCAAGCCTGAATATTCATTGGAAAGACTGATGCTGAAGCTGAAGCTCCAACATTTTGGCCACCTGATGGGAAGAGCTGACTCGCTGAGAAAGACCCTGATGCTGGGAAAGACTAAAGGCAGGAGAAGAGGGCGACAGAGGATGAGATGGTTGGATGGCATCACCAACTTAATGGACATGAGTTTGAGCAAGCTCCGAGAGATGAAGTTGGGAAGCCTGGCGTGCTGCAGTCCATGGGGTCACAAAGAGTCAGTCACGACTTAGTGACTAAACAACAACGTGTGAAAAGAAGCTGTGATGAGGGTTCCCTGGTCAAGCAGTCAGGGAAACACTGGCCTAAACGCTAAGAGGACTTCTCGATTGCAGGATTCTATGAGGCTCTTCCCATGTGAACATTCTTCATGATTACCCCAGAGGGGACACAGGAGTGGGCTCCTGTATGTGACTACAGAACTCTCTTCCCAGAGCTGTTGGCAGGACTGTTTGTACAGAGTGGAGTTTGGAAAAGTCTGCAAGAGACAAAACAATACTTCTGCAAAGAGGTGGAGGAGGAAAGGACCTTCCCCTTGGAGTTCCAGCCCCACTATATCCCTGTGTGGTTAATCTCAGGGTGGCCTCAGAGCTCAAGGTCTGGGGGCTGTGGGACCTACAGACCTATAGCCATGAGCACTGCGTCCAGCCTCATTTCTGACCCCAATCCCTGCATCTCCTGCCTCAGCCCCTCTTCACCTCCCCACGTTCTCACACCACCTCGTATTTTCGGTCCTCCTTGCTAAGTAA
>SJYC01096494.1:0-10409 GCA_006408675.1 Madoqua kirkii | reverse complement strand
ATGAATTAGATCCCCCAACTCAAAGCCCTAACTCCCAATGTGACTCTATTTGGACAAAGGACCTGTAAAGAAATCTTTCAAGTTAAATAAGGTCAAGCAGGTGAGGCCCTAATCTAATAGGACTAGTGTCCTTTCAGGAAGAGGAAGCGACACCAGAGTCCTCTTGGCCTCCCTCCCTCTCCATCCCTCCATCTCTCCTCTCCTACCCCTTCTCTCCCTCCCTCCTTCCCTCTCTCTACAAACCTACTGAGTGAAGTCCACAGAAGGACATAGCGAGTTAGTGGCTGCCTCAGATCAGCTCAGTTCAATCTGACTCTTTGTGACCCCACAGAATGCAGCACAGCCGGCTTCCCTGTCCATCACCAACTCCCAGAGCTTGCTCAAACTCATGTCCTTCGAGTCGGTGGCTGACTCCAAGCCAGGAAAAGAGACCTCACCAGAAATGATCCCTGTCGACACCTCAGTCTCAGATTTCCAGCCTCCAGAAAAACTGAGAAAATAAGTCTCTGGGGCTGCCGTGTTCTGTTGTGGCAGCAGGAGCTGACGCAGCAAAGCCGGGAACGCAAGGACACCTTGCTCCCTCACTTACTGCCGCCCCTGCACCCAGACAGCTCAGGATGGAGGGCGCATCAATGAGGAATAAACGAGTGTATTCGTGAACAGTAGAGCCCTGCAAATCTGCAAACCGGAAGCTTCTTAGGGGCGACCTGTGTCTCTGGGGCTTCCTTTGCCTGTGTCTGCCCTGGGGTCTGTAACGCCAGATCAGTATTCTGAGACCACCTCATTTTTGTGAGTCTTTGAGATTACTGGGTTTTGTTCTAGGGACTTCTATTGCTGTTACTTTTTCCTCCAAAAAAATATCCCAGCAGTTCCTGGGGCCAGTGAGCAGACAAGGCCACCCCTGCTCCCTACCCCATGCTTTAAGGGCCAGAGCACGGCTCCCACACAGGCAGTTCACCGACTCCAAGCCCTGGATATGCAGGGAGCCACATCCAGTTATCCGGATCGGATCTGGAGAGCCCCGTGGGTAACTGGACCTCGGCTCAACTAAACCGTCAGTGCCCATCCCCAGGTAGGTCGTGTCCATTGGTGCCTTTCTCACTTGCCTGCTCTGAGTGCATCTGTATGGAAGGAGCTCTGAGCTCTCTGAATTCTCACTGCTGACTCCAGGAGGCGGTACTATTACTATCCTCACTTTGCCTGCGTGCATACTAAGTCACGTCAGTCATGTCCAACTCTTTGCCACCCCATGGGCTGTAGCCCGCCAGGCTCCTCTGTCCATGGGATTCTTCAGGCAAGAATGCTGGAGTGGATCGCCGTGCCCTCCTCCAGGGAATCTTCATGACCCAGGGATGGAACTGGCATCTCTTACATCTCCTGCATTGGCAGGTGGGTTCTTCACCACTAGCACCACCGGGAAAGCCCTATGCCCACTTTGCAGGTGGAGAAACTGGGGAAAGTAAGCAGTTCATTCCAAGACCCCAGAGTGGCAAAGGATGGAGTACGATTCAAACCACACTCTGTTTCCCTCCAGAGCCCACCCTCTGAACCTCCACCCAAAACCACAGGAGACATGAACACGCCCACCCGGACACACTCAGGACAATGAGTGGTGCACGGCCAGCGTGCAGTAATGACACCGAGCAGAGCGCTGCCTGGGCCTCGGGAAACAGTAGCCAGATGGGACCCCAAGCCCCAGGTGCTCAGAAACCACCCAGTCAGCTTCCCCAGCCGCTCTCAGCTGCATAGTCCCCGGAAGCAGGACACTGTGTAGAAGGCTCTGCTCTGAGGCCCCTCTGGACCCCTCTGAGATTCCCCCTAAGCCTTCAATATCCACCCACGTAGAGCTGGGTCTCATACTGGCTCCAGTCCCCAGAAAGGCCCAGAAAACCAAAACCTCACGCAGAAGCAGTGACTGTGCCCACGCCTCTCCCAGGGACAGCAGTGATGTGGAAGACCCCTAACCCACACTTGGTGCCCACTCGAGGGCACACAAAGCTAAGCAATAACTTGCCCATTCTGCTCAGCAGCTTACAAAGATTCCACATGCCCCAGCTCACATAATCCTCAATAACCCCGTGCAGCAAGTGGGGCTTGTCAAATGAATCCTGTGTTTACGATGCAGCAACAGAGGCTCCAAGGTGGCTCTGCCCGAGGTCCCGAGCTTCAGTGGTAGACCTGGTTACAAACTACCTACTCTGCCCACAGATCGCCAGCGTTCCCCTCCACTGCTCACTGCTTTCCTCAGTGTTTCCAAGGGTCTGGGTCTTTGCCTGGAAATGCTAATCCACAAACCAGGACTCTGGACAGGGCAGCCATGCACAGCCACACAGGTTACACACTGCACAACCCCAGGGGGTGCCATTCACATGCACTATAATGTCTGGAGCTGTGCTCTGAGCCCAGACCCCACCCAGGCCTGGCCTAGCATCTCCTCAGTTCCACAGAGCTTGATGCTACCTTGCCCTGTCTTCAAAGGCTTCTTCAACTGGGCCACAGTAGCCTAGATAGAGTGTCTAGCCAGACACAGTAGTCTAGCCACTCAAGAGTCCATCCTAACCTGTTCTCACACTAAGTCAGGTCCCGGTGGAGGCCAGGGCACACCCCCACGGAGGCTTTTCCAGAAGATTGAAAGGTCCCAGAGCTTGGGGGGCTGTCTTGATGTCGAGTTGGTGGGAAAGCCCCACCCACAGCTGCACATCACCTGCACACCTATTGGCTCCGCCTTCCAAAGGGCCTGCAGACCCATTATTCCACATCTGCTGCATAAGCATCTGACCTGAATGAATCCAGCCTGAGTCCCCAGCAAGAAGACTTGAGGACACCATAGCACTGTCAGCAGCCAGTGAAATCCCAACAGCAGACTGGAACAAGTTCCCACCAGTGATTTCTCTCTGCTCGGTCAATTCCTCAGCACCACTGATCCAAAAAGAGGCTTGTAACTAGGGGGTTTGTTAGCAAGGTGGACAGTGGGAGTGGGAGCCTTGCAGACTCACCATCCAGAAGAAGAGTTCAGCTTGGAGCCACACAACTGTCATATTCCTTGGCAGCACCCCTAGAATGTCTGACCATCACTGTATGTGTCAGGCGCTTTTAGAAATCCCTTTCTTCCATGCAGCACATCCTTCAGACCTCAGGACCACCTAGGGAGGAGGGTACTGTTATTGCACCCATTTTAAAAATGGGAAATTGGAGGGAATTCCCCAGTGATCCAGTGGTTAGGACAAGGCAGTCTTGCTGCCAAGGACCCTGGTTCGATACCTGGTCGGGAAACTAAGATCCCTTGGGCCACACAGCATGGTGGAGGCGGGTAGTGTTGGTCCTTCAGTCGTGTCTGACTCTGCAATGCCATGAACTGTAGTTCCTGTCCATGGGATTCTCCCAGGCAAGAATTCTGGAGTAGGTTGCCATTTCCTACTCCAAGGGAATCTTCCCGACCCAGGGATCAAACCCATGTCTCCTGCATTGAGAGACAGATCCTTTACCTTCTGAGCCATCACAGATGCCCAAATGCTTCCCAGGGGTGGGGGGGTAGAGAAGATGGGAGATTGGAGGGCATTCCCTGGTGGACCAGTGGTTAGGATGACGCCTTCTCACTGCCAAGGACCCAGGTTCAATCTCTGGGAACTAAGATCCCTCCAGCCACGCAGTGTGGTGGAGGTAGGGGAAGAGAAGATGGGAAATTAGAGCGGGAGGAAGGCAGGCTTGATGATCTTGCCCGATATCACTGGCGAGCCAACTGCAGAGACTCAGCTCCTTAGCCCCATGCTTTTGCCGCTCCCATCACAGGCAAGGACAGGGATAAAGGAGCCAGGGATAAAGGTGAAAAAAAGGTGAGGTCACTCAGTCGTGTCCAACTCTTTGTGACCCCATGGACACCAGACTCCTCTGTCCAGGGGATTTTCTAAGCAAGAGTACTGGAATGGGTTGCCATTTCCTTATCCAGGGAACTTCCCAACCCAGAGATTGAACCCAGGTCTCCCACATTGTAGACAGACACTTTCCAGGGATAAAGGTGAGCAGAATCCATCACAGGCCTGTCCCTTGTCAAGACAGGTGGGCGAGACAGGAATGAACCTGTCCCACAGGTGATGTAAAACAGCCCCGTGATGTGTCCAGGGGCAGACGCAGGACTGTGTTTAACTGTGTTAAATGAGAGCCTTCTGGTCTGGGGGCTTAAGAAGGCTTCTCTGATAAACTGAAGAGAATGGGGGGATGTTAACAAGGGGTGAATCCTAAAGGAAATCAGTCCTGAATATTCATTGGAAGGATTGATGCTGAAGCTGAAACTCCCAATACTTTGGCCACCTGATGCAAAGAACTGACTCATTGGAAAAAACCCTGATGCTGGGAAAGATTGAAGGCAGGAAGAGAAGGGGATGACAGAGGATAAGACGGTTGGGTGGCATCACCGACTCGATGGACATGAGTTTGAGCAAGTTCCAGGAGTTAGTGCTGGACAGGGAAGCCTGGGGTGCTGCAGTCCATGGGGTCTCAGAGTCGGACATGACTGAACGACTGAACAAGGGGTGAGGAGGACAAGAGGAGGAAGGTCAGACCACAAGGCAGGAGGGCAGTAGGAGTTCCAAGAAACTGGGGAAAGCCCAGTATGCAAAACAAAAGGAACACTTACCAGAAGATTCCCTTTGCGTGAAATTCTAGAAAATGCAAGCTAATCTATGGTGACAGTTGTCTCCTGGGCTAGGAGGTGGGGCAGGGTGGAGAGATTGCCCAGGGTGACTGATCTGTTCGTTATCTTGATAGTGGTGACAGCTGCAGGGGTATAGACATGTGTCCAGACTTGTCAGGCCTCACACTACACTGTGTGTCCGTTATATCCTAGCACCGCTGTTAAGAAGGGAATACGGGGAAGGCCGGTGTGACGGCAGCTCACGGAGAGGCAGGAGGGGAGGGGAGCGGGAGGAGGCTGGAGGCCTCGGAGGGGTCAGTTCAGACAGGCTTCAGCACCTCTGAGGCCTGGGCTCGCGGCGGCAGGCAGTGACATCAATTCTCAAGGCTGCCGAAACAAAGTACCACAAACTGGATGCCTTCAGCACCAGAAATGCATCTTCTCATAGTTCTGGGGGCTAGTAATTCAAGACCGACGTGTCAGATGGTTTGATTCCTTTTAGACAAATGTGAGACAGTCTGCTCCAAGCCTTTCCCCTGGCTGCGTGGGGTGTGCTGGCCCTCTCTGGCGATCCTTGGCTTCTCGGAGCATCATCCCAATCTCCGCCTTTATCTTCACAGAGCCTCCTCTGTGTATGTGAGACAGTCTTCTTCCAAATTTCCCCCTTTCAGAAGGACCTCAGTCATACTGGATGGGGGGCCCACCCTAACCCAGGATGACCTCATTTTAACTCATGATACCCGCAATGATCTTGCTCCCAAATAAGGTTATATCCTGAAGCACTGATGATTAGAACTTGAATGTCTAAATCTATGTGGACCACTACTCAACCCATAACAGACGATTTGAAAAATAAATAATAACTGGGTGAGATGGGGAGAGATAAAGAACTGAGTCAGAATTCGGCTCCATCACTTTCCCCGGGAGTCCAGGCAGTCACTTAACCTCTCAGAGTCTCTCGTTTTTTATTATCTTTAATTTTGGCCGCACTGGGTCTTCACTGCTGCGTGCAGACTTTCTCCAGTTGCAGTGAGTCAGGCAAACTCTTCGTTGCGGTGTGCACGCTTCTCATTGCACGGGCTCTAGAGCACAGGCTCAATAGTGGTGGTACACGGGCTTAGTGGCTCTGAGGCCTGTGGAATCTTCCCGGACCAGGGCTTGAACCTGTGTCCCCTGCATTGGCAGATTCTTCACCACTGAACTACCAGGGTGAAGTCCTGAGCCTCTACTTTCTCCCTTGTAAAATAGATATTATGACCCATGCTTCACTTTGCCACCAAGAGATCCCAGGATTGAAGAAAAGGATCAGTTTCCACCTGGTTGCTTGTGTTCCAGAGGCCGTGGGAAAGCTCTCCATCCCGCCCAGCACTTGCTCCCCAGACCAGCCCTATGTATGTTTCATGGCCAGACACCAGGGACTCAGGGAGAAGAAGGTCAGGTCCCTGCCCACACATCCTCAGTTAGGGATCGAGACCTACTGTGAGCACTGCCACACAAGTATGGCAAAGAGCACCCGGGGCCATGGGAGTGCGGCCTACAGAGCAGCCACCTCTGCCTGGTGTAGTCAGGGAGGGCTCTAAGGAAGAGGTGCCTCTTCACACAGGAAAGCTGCTGTGGGTCAAGCCCCAAGCCTCAAAGGGAGGCAGGGTGAAAGGAAGAATAATGCCTGCCCCAGAGACATCTATACCCTAACCCCCAGAAGCTGAGAATATGTTACCTTAAATGGCCACAGGTTTTATAGACGTGAATGAGGTTAAGGACATTTAGAAAGAGACATTATCCAGATGGGTTCAATCTAATCATGAGTCCTTAAAAAAGGGGAAGAGGAGACAGAGTGGGTCAGAGATGTGAGAAAGGAAGAGATAGAAGAGGTTCCAAGCAATTGTGGGAGACAGACTAAACGGCAGGAAGGGGCCACAAGCCAAGGGCTGTGGGCAACATCTAGACAAAAGTCTGTGGGGCAGGGGGTGGTCTCCAACCTCCAGATCGAATGCCTGATGATCTGAGGTGGAGCTGATGCAATAATAATAGAAATAAAGTGCAAAATAAATGTAAGCACTTGAATCATCCCAAAACCATCACTGCTCCCTGTCCATGGAAAAGTTGTCTTCCATAGGACTGGTCCCTGCTGCCACACGTGTCGGGGACCACTGCTCCAGAAGCTGGAAATGAAGCTCACCTTGGGCCTAGAAGCAAAGCAGGTCTGCCAACACCTTGATTTCAGCCCAGTGAGACCTGTCCCCCCTCAAAACTATTACAAAATACATCTGTATTGTTTTAAGCCACTACGTTTAAGGCAGCTTATAAAACTCAGAAAACTCATGAGGATCAGGCTGGACACTTCTTTGGTCCTGGAGGGGGACAGGCTCAGACAGGAGTGTGAGAAGTGAAATCCCAGTGAGGTTTATTGCAGAGGCTCTGACCTTGGTTCCCACTGTCTGACCAGGGGACCTCAGAGGTCAAAGATCCTCTCTGTGTCTCTCCTGGTGAGGGAGGAGCCCAGAGCATCCACACCACGGGACTGCCAGAGCCATGAACTCGTGGTGGATGAGGACTCAGGCACTCGGAGCTGCGGGTACCGGACTGGGGCTGTGACATGCTCAGAGGGACCCGGTGACAGCAAAGCTGGGCCGTCCAAGCCAGAAGGGATGTCACGTCACTACCCGACGCCTGGTTTTGCAGACAAGAAAGCTGGAAGAGAAAGGATGCTTCTCCAGGGCCTCACCAGAAGTGGAGGCCAGAGCCAGGGCGAGAACCAAGGCCTCCTAATGTCCAGCCCAGGAGTCGGGGACCTGCCCTCGTCAGAGGCTCCCGCATCACAGCTGAACCTGCTCTTCTGCCTAAGCCTAGAGCTCAGACCCCACAAGAACTGCCCATCCTGCACTGCACCCTCTGGAGATCTGGCTTAGAGGTGGCTCATGACTCCGCCGGGCACCCCCCCACCAAGGGCCACTCCACCCCAAGGAAGTCACCTGCCTCTGCCAGATGGCAGTTAGACCACTGCCAGGGCCACCAGCTCATCAGTCTCTAGTTCCCAGGTCGGGCTAGAGCCTGGTCCCGCTCGAGGATTTGTTTCTACCCTCCAGCCAGCAGAGGGTGAGCAGGGTCAGCTAGAGGTCTGAATATTAGGCCCTCAGAGCTGACTCACTGGAAAAGACCCTGATGTTGGGAAAGACTGGGGGCAGGAAGAGAAGGGGACGACAGCGGATGAGATGATTGGGTGGCATCACCGACTCAATAGACATGAGTTTGAGCAAGCTCCGGGAGACGGTGAAGGGCAGGGAAGCCTGGCGTGCTGCAATCCATGGGGTCGCAGAGAGTCAGACACCACTGAGAAACTGAACAACAAACAACAAAAAGGCAGGCAATGAGTCCTGAAGTGGGCCGCAAGCCGGAAGCAGAGGAAAGAGCAAATATTGAGAGCCCTGAGATCCACTTTCCCAGTGTAAGTCATCGTTCAGTTCTCAGAAAACTCACAGAACATTCCAAAATCAGCTACTGACAGGACCCTTCCCTCTTGGTAGGTGTTTCAGAGGCCGGTAAGCCTTCAGCTCTTGGTGTCTGGTCGGCCTTCCCGGGGGTCAGCTGTTGGCCATCACGTTACTCAATGGAGAAGGTGGGATTTTCACAGAGAACACGGTGTCATTTCCAGCATCAGAGGAACCAGCCCAACACGGCCAAGGCAGGGTGGGAGCGCAGTGGGGAATCAGCACTGTGGCCATCTCACAAGACGACATCGGGGAACGCAAGGAGTCACTCAAGACAGCGTCTCCTTCTTTCCTCTGAGTGCTGGGATATTTTATTGTCATCGCGTGAAGGTCCATTAGTGACAGTCCTGGAAAATGGCTCTTTCAAGGTCAGGGAAACACAAGCAAAGGAACAGCGAACAATTACTCCAAATGTGGGGCTGTTCAGATGCTTCACGTTTAGAGAAAAGGAGGCATCCAATTGGAAATAAAGCCACACACCAAGATGTCCAGGACAGGGACATTTTCTGATTAAACAGAGGCAGCAGGATCATGAAAACGGGCTGCTGGGCTTCATACCAGGCGTTGCTCAGAGGGAAATGCAGGCTGCATCCACAGAAGCCCCACTAGTTGGTTACTTTCTTCAGCCTCTCCACCTAGTCCAGCATCTCTGTTTCCAGTTGGGCTCATCGAATGGAAGATCCCAGCAAAGGGTTGGGGCAGGGAGGGAAGAGTGTGATGGGAGAAGCAAGTCGTTCGCCACAGATTAGCAGGGCCAAAGTCACCGCCTCTGGCCAACAGCTCTAGCTGGGGCGGCCTGCTCTGGATCCAGGCTGCCATCCCTTCCTTTCTTGCCCCTTCTAGCCAGCAAGCATAAGTGTCCCCTCCTAGGGGGACTTTCTTCTCCCCCTACCCTGCCCTTCCCCTTTGTGAGCAGTCCCAGAGCTCTCTCCTCAGGGAACCCACTTAGGGTCCCCTCTGTTCCCTACCAGGACCGGAGTGATCCCCATACCTTCTCCAGAAATTGTCCTTGGACAACTCCAGCATCCTTTCTTGAACTGCCATAAACACAACTGTCCTCTGGAGGCTGGTCTGGTTTGTCAAGCCAGTTTCGAGCCTCCACAGCAGGGACCAGAGCCTATACACCGTACACATCACCTACATCCACGCCTTGCCTGCTAAGCAGTTCTCTGGTTAGGCCAGTCACACCTTCAGAAGATCCCTGTCTCCCTGACAAATTCATGGAACCCAAGGGCAGTGGCCAAGAGGCCAGGTGGGGCTGGGGCGAGCCAAGGAAAAAGAAACAGAGCTTAAGCAACCAGAGGCGAGTAGGGCGGTGACAACCCCCACATTCTCCTCTCCACTACCTTCTCCTTCTCTCTCAGCTTCGGTCAACAACCAGCCCCAAGGCAGGGACATCATTCTCCTCAAGCTCCAGCTTCCTGCTTCCTGGAAGAAAGCACATTCAATCAACAAGCATCCACTGAAAGGTTATCCAGGCCATGCTAAAATCAGGCATCAGGGCCTTAAACAGACAGCATCTGGACCCTGGCTGGGCTTCTGGCCTCAACCCCACAATTTCTGCAGAGCAAACACCACCCCTATGGGGACGGGAATGCAGAGTCAGCCAGACATAGTCAAATCTTGGCTTTACCACTTAGCAGGTCCTCAAAAGTTGACATGAGGCGAGGATTTGGGTGCAGTTTATAGATGACCTGGGACAGGATTTCAGGAAGAACTGGTTCCTGGAAGGGGGTAGGTGTGGCAGAAACGAGACGAATGCCAACCAAAGGTGCCTTAATGAGCCTGGACCTCTGCGGGGGAGCCCCCCAAAAACCAGGCAGAGCAGCCTGGAGGTGTCCCACTATGGCTCAGAAACTGGGAATTTATCTAGCAACCCCCTACGTGGGCCAGCACCAACGGACATCCCTAGAAGAGAGGCAGGAACTGTCTGTCGGTGACCACGGGGTGGGGCCCAGAGCACACTCTCCACTGTTTCCTCAGCCTCTCTGAGGCTCGCTGTGAAATGGGCATGTGTGGGATGGCTGAGCAGCAGAAGGTGTTGGGTGCTGGCACTCAGCAAAGGCTTGTACAGACAGCCTGGTTCTAGGACTACAGCCCGTGATGTTGCAGTAGAGGGATCTGACACCTGGGGGACTTCCCAGAGAAGGAGGCATTTAGAGAATGGGTTGTATTTGATAAAGGATTCGATCTGATAACCCAATACTTCTTTCATGGCACCTCTGACACTTTACCTCCGGAAGGGATCTCAGAGGGAACCTAGTGATCCCTTAGGAAAATAAGCGAGGGAA
>SJYC01096493.1:0-11510 GCA_006408675.1 Madoqua kirkii | reverse complement strand
GGGGACTCCTGGTAAGAGGCTGTGCCCACCCCCTCAGCCTCTCAGCTCCCCGCCCCACCCCACCCCACCCCCGCAGATGGCCCAGCCTGGGACACCAGTGATGTCCTGGGACTCCACTAGGATAGAGTCTTGTTGTTTAGTCATAAAATTGTGTCTGACTCTTTGGCCCCATGGACGACAGCCCACTAGGCTTCTCTGTCAATGGGGCTTTGCAGGCAAGAATACTGGAACAGGTTGCCATTTCCTTTTTCAGGGGATCTTCTTGACTCAGGGATCTAACTTGCATTAGAACAAGTGCCAATTCTTAAAGACCCAGCTGCCCAATTTATTCACTGTGTAAGCGCCTCACAAAAATGCCCACTTGCAACAGTGATGAAGCCAACTGCCCAAACCCAGTAGATGATTCATGCTAAAATCCATCACATACGTTTCATTCTTCTGATTTCAATCCCTTTTCATTCTGTGAATATTTTCTGAAGCTTTTAGGAGCCAGACATTGAGAACTGAGTCCAGAGGGGAGACAAACCCAAGTCCAGAACAATAACGCCACTGAAGAGCTACGGGCATGAAGGAAAGGGAGCAAGTAGGTGTGCCTGGGGACCGAGGAGCAGATAGCTGAGTTGGGTCATAAGGATGTATAGGAGTTTGCCAGGCAAAGGAAATGGAACTCAGGGCAGTTCACTCCAGGTGCAAGAAAAAGCCTGAACAAAGAAGGGCAGTGTGGAATGCTCATGCCCAGGTGGAGAATCGTGGAGGCTAGGCTGAGGGAGGAGGCAGAGAGAAGAGCGGGACATGTTGCCATGGCAACTCCCACTGTTTGCATCCAACACCTGCCCTGACTGGTCAGCATCTGTGCTTGTATCAGTTGTTATATAATTGGACTATCAAGTCTGATAGACAAGGCTGGAGCAGCAAACTGTCAACAAAGGATCAATAGGATGAGAGTCATTTCCAGAGGAAAATCCTGCTTCAGGCACAGGCTGGACTGACCCAATGTCTGCAGAAGGATGCAGGTGAGAGGCAAGAATCACCCTCAGCTCCTAGGATCTATCTGCTTTACCTCTGCCCGCACACAGGAGCAGAGACAGCTGGAGTATCCACATACAGCTATAATATGAACCCAAATCCCACACGCTCGGTGAATTAGAATCTCAGAGCTTGAACTCTGGAAGCTCCCTCAGGGACCCCCAAGGTCTCGTCCCTTGTTTTACAGATGAGTTACCAGAGATGAAATTAGAACTCACAATGCATTCAATCATTCAGCCAATACTAGAGCACCCCCTCCATGCCAGGCACAGCCCGAGGCCTTCAAGTGAGAGCAGAGAATAAAGTAGCCACCTCCTTAGCCCTGCTGAAGTTCATAGTAGAGGAAAGAGAAGATAAACAAAATAGTTCAAATTGTGGGAGGTTTTATGAGAGAAGTAAACAAAGCGACGTGATTCACGGCTCCACAAACTACAGCCGGTGGGCCCAAGCCTGCCTTCGGCCTCTGTAAGCCAGCAAGCTAAGAACGGTTTGACATTTTTGAAGACACACACACACGCACAAAAAAAAACGAAAAGAATTATGCAACAGAGACCGACCAGCCCACAAAGCCTAAAATGTTTGCTCTCTGGCCCTGCACAAGAAAAGTTTGCCAACTCCTGTTGAGAGTTAGTGGGAAGTGGGGGCCTGTCTTAACCAACAAGGTCTGGGTTCCTTCCTTGTAATATGGACTCTTTCTGCTCCCCAGAGCTGCCTCCACCTTGGGGAGGATAAAACACTGAAACAGTTCGTCAGAAGTTCAGTGGAGCTGGCAACCTGCCTGCAGCCCAGAGTCCAGATTTCCAGACGTCTCCTTCCCCACCTGCTGTCTGGGGTCTGACTCAAGTAGCCTGGTTTCTCCCCAACTAGCAGACAAAGCATAGCCTCTCCCAGGGACCCCTAACCCCTCAGCTCACCTCCAACTCCTGCCTGAACTACCTGGTCAAAAAGAGAACCTCATGGATCCCTATTTCAAGACCTCTCCCTGGAAATCCAGCACCTAGAAATGCTGACTTCCTATATTTCGGTTCACAGCTCAGAGTTCAACTTTACAAATCCTGGCATTTGGCAACAAAGGCAGAAATGTTACTATCCAAACAAAATCAAACACACAAGTCTAGCTCTTGGGAAAGAAAGTCTGTAGAACATTCCAGCAGCAATTAAGAATGGAAACCCACACAAAGTCAGAAATGCAGCATAAATTCCCAAGCTCGGCGCTCGGCAATATCTGTGATACACATCACCACATTGCTGTGCAAAACAGGAACCAGCTCGTCTCTGAAAAAAAAAAAGTTTGTCCCATCAATGTTCAACACAGAGCCTTCCCTCTCACGTAGCCCATCACCCCAGAAGGTTCCAGAACACCTATTGTTCACAGTGAAATCTGTGCCTCATGAAAAATAACTTACATTTGAACAGTTAACGTTGCAATCGTTAAACTAGCCATCCCCTAAAGTTAAAATAACTCACCTGTCCTCACAAAGCCATACAATAAATTCCCATTATGGCAGTGGCGAAGACCTCTGAAGGAAGATGATAAATAGGACACATTCCCCCGGGATTCACCCCCCGTTACTGAAGTAAAGGACGACTTTAAAGGAATAAGCGCACAGGAACAAAGAATGAGAAGCAGCAGGAACAAGACTTTGGAAGATGGGAAGCAAATGGATAAGCTCTGAGAGAGAAGAACCCGGAGAGCCGCGTGGAGCCCCAGGGCTCAGCCTGGTTTCCACGGAAGAACCCCACCCGGGCAGGCACAGCACCCCAGCGGTGGGGATGACAAGATGATGGCTAGCTGAACGACTGCCTTAGGAGCAGGTAGACCCTGATCACCTCTCCCTCTCCTCACAGTCCACAAAACACCCCTTCTGCCCTGGTGGAAGACTGACAGCTGATGCTCTATAAAAAGTAAAACAGGACCTCAACCCTAGGGGACACCAAGGACCTCTGCGGAGGAAGGACCCGTGCCCAAAACAGGAAATTAAATCCAAGTTTACCTGTCAGATATCAAGACCCCCCACACACACTGTCTTCTTCTCCAACTCAGACCTCACTCAGGATGCTGGCAAGGGAAAAAAAAAAAAAAAGGAGAATGGAAAATTCTTCATGAGGGAGTCTGACCAACTCAAGAGAAAAAGAGCTTCAGGTGCAGAGACGGTTGTTTTGTGTCCTCGAAGGAGGCATGACAGGTAAAAATGTTTTCCCTGCTTCTCTTTCAGGGGTACTTAATTTAGAATTAACTTCTGTCAGAGAAAACACGATTTCCTGCACCTCCTCTCCATTATCTCCCACCATCTCTGTTGTAGAGGAGGGCACCGTGTTCAGGGTTTGACGTGAATGATTGCAAGTTGACAGAATCTACTTACATGTCAGCTATGACTGTTTCTCAAGACAGCTGAACTAAATCTACAGCAGGGTCCTCCAGAACCTACAATTAGAAGTACCTGGGGAGCCTTAAAAAGACACCAGTCCCAGAGCCCCACCCTCTCGTGATTTAATTAGTTAGGGAGGGGTCAAACAGCTTCCTTGTAAAAGCTCCCTGGTGACTCTAATGTGCAACAAAAATTGAAAACCACTGAAGTGAAAAAACACTAAAAGAGTGGAGCCTGCAGTTGACAAGCCCACTCATTCAATCAGAGAATCCAGCTCGTGATGATCCACTACAGCGAGGAAGCAGAGGGTCCAGGACAGAAGAGAGGCAAGGGAGAAATCCAGAAAGGGGTGGTGAGGAGTTTCAGGATGCCACACATCCAGAGAGCGACTAACCCAGATGAACTTTCCAGCCTCCTTCGCAGCTAGAGTGTAGACGTGTGACCTCAGCCCTGGCGACCAGCGGATACATGTGACATTTCATTTCTGGGGAAAGTAATGTAAGAAGCAGGTGTCAATAACAGACACCTGCTTTACAAGAGCAGGTAGAGGGGAAGGCACCTAACCTTCAAGGACAGCAGAGGTGAAAGACTGACCTTTCCCCGGCCTCCAGCCCTGTGGTCTGAGATCTGCCCCTGCATGTGAACATCCTGTATCAACTTAAGGCTAGAGTGTGATCTGTTTTTTGCAACTAAGCACCTGACAGAGAGTTATCAAATATTTAGGGCTAAATTCACAAATATATAGGAAATTTAACCAAAAAAATAAAGCAATTATTAACTCCAAGAAAACAAAAATGACAAACATAATTCTGGTACTCCACGTAGATCAGCTGGGAACAATGTTTCATTTTACACAAACACTGAATTGTAGTTATTAATATATCAGAAGGAAAGGTGATGAGGAAGTATGTGTGTCAGACTGGGAGGTATATTTTCTCTTGCTACTTGCTGAACAAACTTGTTGGCCTGAAGCAACATAAATTTATTTATTTTTGCCACACCATGAGGTTTGTGAGGTCTTAGTTCCCTGACCAAGGATTGATCACACCCTCGGCAGTGAAAGTGCAGAATCTGAACCAGGGAATTCCCCAGATATTTATTATCTTAGCACTCTGGGTCCTTGGGCTTCCCTGCTGGCTCAGACAGTAAAAAAAAAAAAATGCAATGCAGGAGACCCAGGTTCGATCCCTGGGTCGGGAAGATCCCCTGAGGAAATGGTAACCCTCTCCAGTATTCTTGCCTGGAGAATCCCATTGACAGAGGAGCGTGGCGGTCCCAAAGAGGCAGACATGACTGAGCGACTAATGCTTTCACTTTCTAGGTCTTAAGTCAGATGTGGTCTCGCTCAGCTAAGTCACAAAGCAGCATGCCTTCCGGGGCTCCAGGGAGAATCTATCGCTCTGTCCACCAAAGTCGCTGGCAGAATTCAGCCCCCTGCCACGGCCAGGACTGAAGGTGCCATTTCCTTGCGGGCTATCGCTGGAGAGCAGGTCGCCTTCCGCAGTCACCCACATTCCTTGACTCGTGGCCCCCTTCCTCCACCTTCAAAGCCAACCACTGGGCTTCCACCCTCTCCCGCCTCACCTTCCCTGTCACCTCTCTGACCTACTCGACTGCCTTTCAGTTTTAAGGACTCGTGATTGAACTGAGCCCACCCAGATAATCCACGATAATCTCATTTCAAGGTTCTTAACTTTAATCACATCTGCAGAGTCTCTTTTGCCATATAAGGTAACAGTCACAGGTTTGGGGGGGTTAGGGCAGGGACATCTGGGGGAGGGGTGCAGTATTAAGCCTACGGTGGCAAGGAAGATGTAAGAAGAATGGTAAATCTCCATCTTCCAGCGTAGGAAGTCATTAGTGTCTAAAATGGAAAAATCACGAAAGAACAGCGTAAACACTGGAACGTGGAAGTAGGAACCAGAAGATATTTCCAGAAGAACAAAGAAAATATCACTGAGCAGCGGGATGGAGAATGGGAGACAGTTTTCACAGTGGAAGCCTCACAGGGCACTATTTAATGTTTAACTTTTAAAACCTTTTTAAGTTACGCACATGTATTACCTCCTGCACAAAAATACCCCCGTATTCTGTCCACTTTGACTTTTCCGCTCAAAGGACACTTGGGATGCTTCTGACAACGGCAGGGGTGGTCTCCCGCACCAGCGCCAAGCGAGCCTGTAACACCAGCTGGGTGTCCCACACTTGAACTTGATACTGATACTGTCTACCTGGAGGTAGCCTCAGACCCCGCGGGACGCCCCCACTGCAGACACCACTTCCAAGTCCAGGTTGCCACACTTGCTTCTAACAGACCAGCTGTAAATAGGAGGTCCCCATGGCCTGGAGGAGGGCATGGCAACCCACACCAGTATTCTTACCCGGAGAATCCCATGGACTGGGAGTCTGATAGGCCACAGTCCATGAGGTCGCAGAGTCAGACACGACTGAAGCGTCGCAGCGCACGCATGCTACATTAGTTCACAGAACTCAGGAAAAGAGTTTACTTACTAGACTATTGGTTTATTACAACGGATACAAACGAACAGCCAGATAAAGACATTCACAGGGTGAGTTCCAGAAGGGTCCTGAGTACAGCAGCTTCTATCTCAGGGAAGTTTGGGGTGTGAAACCCTCTGACACAAGCTGTGTTCTTTTTATTTTTTATTTTGGTCATGAAACGCAGCCTGTGGGATCTTACTTCCCCGACCAGGGACTGAACCTGCAGCCGCTGCGTTGGAAGTGCAGAATCTTAACCACTGGACTGCCAGGGAAGTCCCAAACCTGCTGTGTCTTGTTCACCAAAGCTCTCAGAACCCCATTATTTAGGAGTTTTATAGACATGAGCATGATTGATTAAGTCACTGGCCATTGGTAACTATTTCAACCTCCATCCCCCTCTTTCCTCCCCAGAAGAAACAGGTGCGGGCTGTGGGAGAGACTCAAAATTCCAACCCTCTGATTGGTTCCCCTGGCAACCCTCACCTCCATCCTTAGGGGCTTTCCAATAGGCCCCTCATTAACATAAACTCAGCTGCAGTTGAAAGGGTCTTGTTATAAATAACAAAAGACACCTTTATCCTCTTACCACTTAAGAAATTCCAAGGGTTTTAGGAGGTGCCAGGAACAGGCTGAAGACTAACTGTATGTTTCTTAATATAAATCTTGCTGGCTCCTCAGCTGGGAACACCCTCTAGCCGTCCCATTAGCTGTTCCTGACCCCTCTCCCAGCCAGTAACCTTGATCTCAGGCGACCTCAGCCCACAAAGGCTGGGAGCGGGGCTTGGGTTCCCAGCCGGAGACTGAGGCTGGCTCGCACCGGTGAAAGAACCAGATCCCAGCCACTAGACCAGTGGTCGCTGACAAGGGCCCTGGCCCTTTGGCTTTGCAGAAGAGAATTTCCACAAGGATGGAAAGTAGTGAAGCAAGTATTAAGAGGAAAAGAGTACAGAGCGTGTGGATAGGCACACGGTAGACTCAGAGGGCAAGTCCCTGAGTCGCGCCCTCGCGGCAGTTTGAATCATATTTATGGGCCATTTCGTCTGGGTTTCCTTTGGGCAATCTGGCTTTCCAGGTTCACAGTCCATACTCTGTATATCTCAGGATTCTCCCATGTGTGCACACGCACCTCTTAGCCAAGGTGGATTTTACCTAAAAGGCGTCTAGGTAAGGAATCTCTCTTGACATAACTCCCCTTGGGCCTCCAAGGCACCTTTTCAGCACATGCGTGATCAGGAAGGTCTCCTGAGTTGCAGAACAGAAATATGTGGTCTGGATAGGGCCCAGTCTCCTTCCTTGCTGCTGCTGCTAAGTCGCTTCAGTCCTGTCCAACTCTGCGACCCCATAGATGGCAGCCCACCAGGCTCCCCCGTCCCTGGGATTCTCGGGGTGGGTTGCCATTCCCTTCTCCAATGCATGAAGGTGAGAAGTGAAAGGGAAGTCGCTCAGTCATGTCCGACTCTTCACGACCCCATGGACTGCAGCTCACCAGGCTCCTGCATCCATGGGATTTTCCAGGCAAGAGTACTAGAGTGGGGTGCCATTGCCTTCTCCGGCCTCCTTCCTTAATTATCCTGTTATTCTTGTCTTGGAGCTTCAGTCCATAGGGAATGAATATCCAATCATTTTACCCTGGGGTGCCCATCTGCCTCCTGCCTCAGCTTCACTCCGTGTTTCCACACTCCTTCACATCCTACCACACACACACACACACACACACACACACACACACACACACCAATCTACCTGCTGGAGAAAGCTTCTTTGTAGAATGAAAACAACCAGGGACACGCTAACCAGAGAGAGAAAAAGCAAGCACCAATGAGATGCAGTAGGCCACGAGCGGGACATCCTCTCCTTGGGACCTGAAGCTGAGGGGATGTGAAACCTGGAGCTGCTGCAGCCGTTATGTGCCTCTGAGGTTAGGGCTTGAATTAGGGCTAAAACAGGAGCCGCTGTGAAGGACAATAAGAAAAAGGAAAGAGAGACATGACACGTCCCGGTGACAGCACTGTAGCTATTACCGTGCCCGTCCATGTCTCTGGCCTCTGAGATTTCTAGTCCTAATAACAGTATTTACTCTGAAGTAGTGGTTCTCAGCCCTGCTGCCATTAGAATCATCTGGGGCAAATTTTAAAAATATCTAGGCCTGGTCCCACCCCCCAGAAATTCTGGTTCCCTGGGTGTGAGGTGGAGCAGCCCTGGCAGAATAGGGAAAGGAGAGGAGCAGAAAGAGGAAAACAGCATTTCAACCAGATTTTCTCATTTAGATAAGGTTGGTCTGAGAAGCATGGCTTCGTGCCTGTCATACAAGACAAACACCAGACTTCGTTTCCTCTCTCCTCCCCAATCCTTCAGTCCTGGCCGTGGCAGGGGGCTGAATTCTGCCAGCGACTTTGGTGGGCAGGGCGATAGATTCTCCCTGGAGCTCCTAGACATTTTGGTGGAAAGCAGGAGCAGAAACTGCAATGGGAAAGACTTAATTCTAGAAAATAGGAGCTTCCCTGGTGGTCCGGTGGTTGAGAATCTGACTTGCAATGCAGAAGATCTGGGCTCGATCCCTGGTTGGGAACTAAAATCCCACATGCATCGGAACTACTGAGCCGGAGCGCCAATACTAGAGTTGGTACACTGCAGTGAAAGATCAGACTTCATGTAATGAAGATCTCATATGCTGCAGCTGAGACGTGATGCAGCCAAATACTTTTTTTTTTAATTCTAGGAAACGATTGGAGGGAGCCCTTTGGCTTTTGAGAAGAGACAAGTTTCCTCCACTCACTGTGTCTTTAATTCTGGAAATTAAAGATGCTGAACACCCAGAGCCTATAGCAGCCTCTCAGAGGAGGGTGGTGAGTTGCTGGCAGGTGCCCACTAGGACAAAGACCGGACAGAAATACTTGCCTGAGAGTCGTGGGCCCAGGGCACCACACGGAGGAATCTGGACTTTGCCTGTGTCAGTTGAACCATGGATGCCTGAGAAGCCCTCAACAGGTGGCAGAGGCTCTGAACTATCCCCAGGTCCAAGGTCAAGACGACCTTCTGAATGTATCTAAAGCTGTATGGGAAGAGTCTGTGGTCAGTCCCCACCAATCACCATCTGCACATATTGGCATGGCCCTGGACCGGAAGGGGTGGAGGAAGCAAAGAGTCTCTTCTGGGCTGCACGAGGTGCTTGCAAAACAATCGCAACACCTGCCGTTCACTTCCAAACATCTCCAGGAGCAGCCAGGAAAAGTCTGGCCAGGCCGGCACTTGGAAACTTTGTAACTTTGCAGAGGAGACCAGTGACTTTCTCCTGGCCCTGAAAGTGGCTGCAAACTCCTCAAACTCAGGTGAAGTATTTTTCATGCAACCTGACTCCTCCACAGGCAGGAAACAGTCCCAGAACCAAATTGCTGAGCCAAAGACAGAAGTCAGAGAACTAATAAAAACAAGATTGACACAGGCTAAATGCATTCCTACTGATTTTATTGACAGCTGATCATGAGAAACGCTGGACTGGAAGAAACACAAGCTGGAATCAAGATTGCCGGGAGAAATATCAATAACCTCAGATATGCAGATGACACCACACTTATGGCAGAAAGTGAAGAGCAACTAAAAAGCCTCTTGACAAAAGTAAAAGAGGAGAGTGAAAAAGTTGGCTTAAAGCTCAACATTCAGAAAACGAAGATCATAGCATCCGGTCCCATCACTTCATGGGAAATAGATGGGGAAATAGTGGAAACGGTGTCAGACGTCAATTTTGGGGGGCTCCAAAATCACTGCAGATGGTGATTGCAGCCATGAAATTAAAAGACGCTTACTCCTTGGAAGAAAAGTTATGACCAACCTAGATAGTATATTCAAAAACAGAGACATTACTTTGCCGACTAAGGTCAGTCTAGTCAAGGCTATGGTTTTTCCTATGGTCATGTATGGATGTGAGAGTTGGATTGTGAAGAAGGCTGAGCGCCGAAGAATTGATACTTTTAAACTGTGGTGTTGGAGAAGACTCTTGAGAGTCCCTTGGACTGCAAGGAGATCCAACCAGTCCATTCTGAAGGAGATCAACCCTGGGATTTCCTTGGAAGGAATGATGCTAAAGCTGAAACTCCAGTACTTTGGCCACCTCATGTAAAGAGTTGACTCATTGGAAAAGACTCTGATGCTGGGAGGGATTGGGGGCAGGAGGAGAAGGGGACTACAGAGGATGAGATGGCTGGATGGCATCACTGACTCAATGGACGTGAGTCTGAGTGAACTCCAGGAGTTGGTGATGAAGAGGGAGGCCTGGTGTGCTGCAGTTCATGGGGTCGCAAAGAGTCGGACACAACTGAGCGACTGAAATGAACTGAACTGAACTGATGCCATTTATGTTCCAAACAACCCTAAGGGTAGGCACTATTTTTATTCTCTCTATTTTACACATAAGCAAATTGAAGCCCAGAAAGTTACACTAATTTGCCCAGGGTCACACAGCTCATCAGTGGCATTGGTTGGAACTAGGACCTCCAGTTCTGAGTCCCCAGCAACTTGGCTCTGACTCGGTCAAGCCTCTGACCTGGCATCACAAATCACCAGGCAGAGGACCACTGTGATCTTTCTGGACTCATCTCTTAACTGAACTGATGCCATTTATGTTCCAAACAACCCTAAGGGTAGGCACTATTTTTATTCTCTCTATTTTACACATAAGCAAATTGAAGCCCAGAAAGTTACACTAATTTGCCCAGGGTCACACAGCTCATCAGTGGCATTGGTTGGAACTAGGACCTCCAGTTCTGAGTCCCCAGCAACTTGGCTCTGACTCGGTCAAGCCTCTGACCTGGCATCACAAATCACCAGTCAGAGGACCACTGTGATCTTTCTGGACTCATCTCTGGATGGTGTAGGCTCTGGCTGTGGGACCAGAGGTCAGCTTATTGTACCCATGCTGACTGGTCTCCAAGGAACACTGAGCGGGTCACCCTCCTGGCCAGAGCTCATGAAAGTGGGGGTGGGGGTGGGGGAGGCCATGCAAAAAGCTTTAGCTGTCCTGCCACCAGGCCCTGGACCCACCCCAACCGGTTAAAGCATCTGCCTCCAATGCAGGAGACCCAGATTTGATCCCTGGGTCGGGAAGATTCCCTGGAGAAGGAAATGGCAACCCACTCCAGTATTTGCCTGGAGAATCCCATGGACGGAGAAGCCTAGTAAGTTACAGTCCACGGGGTTGCAAAGAGTAGGACAAGACTGAGTGACTTCACCTCAACTACTTAGGTGAAGTGTAAGGGTCTCTGGCTTCAAGAAGAAAGTCAGACTTTCCAGCGGGTCACCCTCCTGGCCAGGGCTCATGAAAGCGGGGGTCGGGGGAGGCTGTGCAAGAGGCTTTAGCTGTCCTGCCACTGGGCCCTGGACCAACCCCAGCCACCTTCTTAGGTGAAGTGTAAGGGTCTCTGGCTTCAAGAAGAAACTCTGGGCATCAGGCTGAGGCCCGACGATGCAGGTGAAGACTGGGAAGCAATACAGAGAGAACCAGAGGAGCACAGAGACTCACACTTGTGGATAACAGGCCAGAACTGCTCAAGCCCCTCCTGGCTCTGAATTCAGTGCGGCTGCCCCAGGGGGTGGGGGTGTGAGCCTCCCTCTGGGGGG
>SJYC01096492.1:0-51914 GCA_006408675.1 Madoqua kirkii | reverse complement strand
TGGGCCATTCTCCCTATTCTTTTTTTCTTTAATCTATCGACCCACTCAAGGCCTGACAAGCGAGATCTCAGTTCCCCAAATATGCATCAAAACTGCACCACCTGCAGTGGAGCGCAGTCTAACCCACTGGACTGCCAGCAAAGTCTCTGGTCCATTCTCTTTATGAGGCTTTCGGCAAAGGTATTGACTTTCCCCAGCTCATCAGGAAACCAACACAAGAATCTAAGGCTCCCACCCTGAAGTCAAGAGTAGTAAATTTGGCATCATCAGATAGGCTGGATGTGGGGGTTACTATATTTATCTTCTCCAGAGCTTGGAAGTTTTCCTTATCGCCAAGGGGCAGAAATTAAGCAAAACTCCCACATGCTTCCTGTCTTACTTTATGCAATTTCCAGAGCCAGCAGGGCACTGGCTACACGTAGGGGGCTGCAGGCAGTGGTGGGCGTGTGGCCAGAGAGCCTGGCAGAGCACACTTGGCTCCTAGGAGGCTGCAGTTTCTCGCCTTCCAATTTTCACGTGTTGCCAAATATTTTGATTTGTCAAATCTTCCTGAGTAGTTTGGACTCTCTGATGTAGTCACAGGAAAGACCATTTTGGTAGTTTTGAATCTCTGGAAAGCAAATACTAGGGAGAGTTAGGAGCACACGGTCTGGGGCGGGGCAATGGCTGTGTGAGACTAAAGAGGAGGAAGCAGAACTGGGCAGAGAGGATTTGGGAAATGGATCTGATCATTTTTTCAACCAACATGGTGTCCAGGGCAGAGGTTCCCCACTGGAAGAGTCCTGACCTGGACAGTATTGGCCAGACCCAGCATCCCTGCTGTGATCCACTCGGGAATTGGCCAGCTGGCTGGGAAAAGTGAAAACCCAGGCAAATCCAGAAGGCAACAGGTGGAGCCCATCCACCAAGGGGACCCCTTGCAGCAAAGTGGCACCCTGTGGAAATCCAGGTGGCACACCTTGATGGCAGGCCCAAATGTCCCTGGAATAGACCTACTTCCACTCCTGAGCAGAGCTTGCTTACTTGATGAGTCTTTTATTTGGAGGAGTGAATTTCATCCACTGACTCTTTCCTTCATTTAACAGATACTTACAGGGCTCTGATTTTTCATTAGCCTTGTATACCAAGAAGAGTATCATTCCTTCCAAGAGCTGGAACTTTGGTGGGGTCAGGCCACTCCTCAGGGCTCCACACCAAGGCACTGGGCTGCCAGTACATGCCACAGTGAAACAGAGAAGGGCTCTATGGGCCTTGTGTCCCTATGTCCTCGGCCTTCCTTTTCTCCATGGAAAAAATTTTAGCCAAAGAATAAGTTTAATCAGAAAAGCGAGAAAATGCAAAAACAAACAAACAAACCAACCCCCCAAAACAGACAGGACAGTAGAATAGCAGTTTAGTCATTAAGCAAAGTCAAGGACCTTTAGTTCCTCCTGAAGGGCTAAGGATAGTATTTTGAGCTCTCTTGCAGATACTGAAACCCCCACCAGGAGGAAGAAGTTAACTATAGGAGGACCAGACTGTGGCCATGACATGAGCTGCCACAATTCTGAGAACTGGCCTCAGGGAAATGGGAACAAACTGACTCTGGTCCTGAAGATTAACTGTACTTAAAGCAATCAAGATGGCAAGGATCAGACCACCGATGACCAGTTTCCAGATGACTGTCAGAGCCGACTGCTGTTTCTGCATGTAGCCCCCTCCCTCAGGCTCTAAAAGCTCTTGGCCCCTGCTTGTCAGTGGGGGCAGCCAGCCTTTGGACAGGAGTCCACCCTCCCCACCCAGCTGCCAGCATCTGAAATTAAGCAAACTTTCCTTTCCACCAACCTGGCCTCTTTAAGGCTTTTGAGTGGAGAGCAGCCGGACTCCACTTTCAGTTACAACAGAGCGAAGTGGATATGTCAAGCCAGCTCCACATCCAATCTCTTGCACCAGAACTGACCTCCCATTGGACGTGCAAATCGAGTCTGTCTATCTGATCTTTTTTTTTTTTTTTTTTTTTACGAACGAGGCAATTTATTAACCCAGCATCATTTGTTCTAATGCTTCTTGTTGGCAGCTGCCACCTGTCCAGCGATTCTGTTCAGGTCTCTCTGTCCCTGAGGTGTCAATTTTCGGCCCCCATCTTGGTCCTTTTCCACCATCTTTAGCCCCTCCAGGGCTTGGAGGACCCGCCGGCCATGCTCTTAGAGCCTCTGCTGAAGTGGCTGGGCATGACGCCGTTCCTCTGACGGCCCCCATAGATCTTGGTCATGGAGCCAACCCCAGCGCCAAATCCCGGAGGTACAGGTGCCGTGCTGTGGAAGCAGCTCGTGTGTAGAACCAATTCTCATCGTAGGGAGCAAGTTCTTTATGCTTGGCCAGCTTGACGGTGTCCACCCATTCAGGGACTTTCAGCTTCCCAGAGTTTTTGAGGAAGGCTGCCAGAGCTCTGACGAACTCCTGCTGGTTCACGTCTTTTACAGTAACTCCAGGCTTCGTGCAGCCTCCGCGCTGCCAGCCAGGGGAAAGGGCTGTCTATCTGATCTTGAAAGTGAAAGTGAAGTTGCTCAGTCATGTCTGACTCTTTGTGACCCTATGGACTGTAGCTTACCAGGTTCCTGCACACGTGGGGTTTTCCAGGCAAGAATACTGGAATGGATTGCCATTTCTTTCTCCACTATCTGATCTTCCTGGTGGTTGAAAGTCTGGACTGACTGTAAAGAAGTGATGTTATAACTTCCATCTCTATGTTTCATCTAAAATATACATGGCTCACTACTAAAGATGAACGTCATTTCAGTTTCATTTGAGACCTAAGATTGGCTGAACAGATTTCTTCTCCTCAGGAATCCCCTGGACTTCCCTGATGGTCAAGTGGTTAAGACTGTGCATTTCCACTGCAGGGGGCATGGGTTCAAGCCCTGGTCAGGGAAGATCCCATATGCCATGTGGTGCAGCCAAATAAAAGGAATCCCCAAAGTGGTCAGCTGTATGGAGCTGAGGTCCAAAATCAGATATAGACAGGGGGCCTGAGATGATGTTTGGGACCTCAAAGCCATGGCAAGGGGTGAAACCAGAGCAGTGGAGGAAAAGGCCAACAGAGAGGGAAGCTAGACATAAATCATAAAGATAACAGCCAAGACTTATATACTTCATTATAAGCTAAACTCTAAGCACGAGGCATTAAGACATTTAATAGTTATGTTAATGGTGGCTCAGATGGTAAAGAATCTGCTGGAAATTCAGGAGTTTAGGTTCAATTCTGGGGTTGGGAAGATCTCTGGAGAAGGGAATGGCTTCCCACTTTGGTATTCTTGCCTGGGAAATCCCATGAACAGAAGAGCCTTGTTGGTTTCAGTCCATGATGTTGCAAAGAACTGGACATGACTGAAACGACTTAGCACACAGCACAATAATAAGAGATGCTGTTATTGTCCCTGATTTTCAAATGAGGAAACTGAGACTCTTTGAAAATGGAGCAGAAAGAGAGAGAGACAGGGCAAGTTGCGCTCAGTAGCAAAGACAGGATTTGAGAGACTGCTGCTGCTACTGCTGCTAAGTCGCTTCAGTCGTGTCCGACTCTGTGTGACCCCATAGACGGTAGCCCACCAGGCTCCCCCATCCCTGGGATTCTCCAGACAAGAACACTGGAGTGGGTTGCCATTTCCTTCTCCAATGTATGAACGTGAAAAGTGAAAGTGAAGTCGCTCAGTCGTGTCCGACTCTTCGCGATCCCATGGACTGCAGCCTACCAGGCTCCTCCATCCATGGGATTTTCCAGGCAAGAGTACTGGAGTGGGGTGCCATTAAATCCAAGGTTCAGTGAGATAAATGCTTGTACAGAGTAAGACACACAGGAGCACTCACAGCTGGTACCCATGGCATTCCCATTAGAAAGAGTAGTCATGCTCCTTTCCTCCACCCCTGGTATCCAGGCTTGTGGCAGCACTGATTGACTGGTGCACAGACCTCCACACTCCCCACCCAGGCAGTAGATATGGTTCACAGGTATCAGCCATAGCTGAGCTGTCACTCTCATCATATTTGTGAAATTTTCTCACTTGAGTCTTTAGCGGGCACACCATTTATTATTCTAGGATATTTGAATTGCCCACTGGCTGTCCAGAAATTAAAGCAATGTCACCCCAAGCACATATTGTACGAGTTACCGTTTGCACTGATCGTGATCTTGGAGTATGTAATGCAGAGAAATCTTGCTGCGAATGGGAATGTGGGTGAAATTTAAGACCACTGGCCTCAAATGCCGACACCATGATGAACTGGAGGTGATAAAATGGTCATTTTGCAGGTGGCTGGATGTAATAAAAGATTTACAATGGTTGACCAGGGAGCCTTTTCTAGAAGGGTGGATGGATTTCTTAGGAGGAATAAGCTCCAGCAAAACCCACCTTCCCTTGCCTCGTTGAAGGATTGTTTGGCCTGGAGTTGGCAGCTACATTAATTAAGAAGACAATAACTCTTCATTGAGCAGCTGCTGTGTGTCAAGGAATGCCTGAGGCTTGGATATAAAACATGAAAAAAAAAAAAAAAGGCAAATGAAAATCCCCTCTCTCATGGGACTTGAATTCTAGTGGGGAAGACAGAAAATAAACAGATATATTAGTGAAACATACAGTACCTCTGAGGCTGTTGGTACAGCAAGGAAGAGTAAGAAGGACTGTGATTGGTAGGTGGGGATATAATTTTAGGAAATTGGTTAGGAATATCATGCTGAAGGGACTTCCCTGGTGGTCCAGTGGCTAAGAATCCATACTCCCAGTGCAGGGAGCCCAGGGTTCAATCCCTGGTCAGGGAATTCAGTCCCACAGGCTGCAGCTAAGAGCTCACAGTAGCAGTAGGTGGTAGCTTAGTGGCTAAGTTGTGTTCAACTCTTGCGACCCCATGGACTGTAGTCCACCAGGCTCCTCTGTCCATGGGATTCTCCAGGCAAGAAAACTGGAGTGGGTTGCCATTCCCTTCTCCAGGGGATCTTTCCAACCCAGGGATCAAACCCGGGTCTTCTGTATTGCAGGCAGTTTCTTTATCCACTGAGCTCCAGAGAAGCCCAAGGGCTCTCATATCACAACTAAAGATCTGGTGTGCTGCACAAGACCCTGCCTGCTGCAACAAAGATGGAAGATCCTGCCTGCCACAGCTAAGAGCCAACACAGCAAAATAAATAAATATTTTTTAAAATATAAAGTGTGCACAGTCTCCATTCTCCAGTTTACATATGGGATGATTCAGCACGTGTGAGAAAGAAGCAGCCAATCTAAAAGGAGGAAGAAAGCCAGAAATCTATTACCTTTTTTTCATCAATAAAAGATCACAAGAACATTTACTATGTGACTCAGAAACGTATTCTTTCACTTTCTGATGTACTCTGAATACACTCTTAGAAGCAACTACTAGATAAACAAACAACAAACCCCAAACCCATCTGGGCACCTTAGAGAATGTCAGGAGTGCCTGATAGAGTTGGAGGAGGGAGTGTGGCTGCCCTGATGCTGGGCAGGAAGGAGAGCCCCTCTCTGTCATTAGAATGCAGTCAGTGTGGCCTGTTTTCCATTGTTCTTCAAGTTACAGGTCCCCAGCTCGCCTTGCTGGGATCCAGAATATGTTACTCGAGTCAGTGACCTGAATGCAGTTTCTTCTTCATCTGTCTCTTAGGCAACATACTGATTGAAACTCAACCTGGAGTTATGCAATTGTGTTTGAAGGACGGGGGGCCCATCGCCCTGGTGTGAATGTTGTTCGACAGATGCATGATGCTTTCATCCCAGACGTCTCCTAATGGTGCTATTTGAGATGCGGCGAGAAAACATTAGTGGAAGTATTTGTAATTCTCAGCAAATGTCGTCAAAATGCCCCCCAGAAACACATATGGACTCACGAACAGGCTTTTCAACCATACAGAGGAAGTGATGGAAATTCTGTCTTCAGTTATAGATTAACTTGGGGAATTCGGAAACATCCCGCACTAGCTCTGTGCTGGAGATATGAATTTCAATCTGTCAATACCCACAAATAATTCTGGGACGTTTCTAACACAGACGGGGAGCTTGGGACATCTGGTTTACCAGCCTCGCTCCAGCTAGCTGAGTAGGTCTATGAGCTCCTATTGGCTGCCAGGCACCATCTGATTTCACGCAGGTGGCTGTCTCTCTGTCTGAGTCAATACATTTAACTCAATCGATGGAGTTATTGTTCTGAGGCCAAAATGTCTCTCCATTCATATCTTACTTTTGTTCCTCATAGTGTGTAAGCGTGATATTAATTTTTGAGTGGCAGATTCCTCCCAGCTCTATGAAAATGATGAAAGAAATAAAAGAGAGACTGTTGAGCACTCACTTGATACACCTTTTCGTTTCTGCAGTTACATCATAGCAGAGAGACAACAGTTACAGTCTTGTGTAAAGTTTTATAATGAATCCAGTAAATGATAGGTGTGTCAGCCTCAACAATTCTCATTTGAGAGGTGTTTCTCCTCCAATACTTTTATTATTCCCAATAATTGGTGTTCCCCAATGATTGGTGTCATGAAGCCACTAGGGTAAAAAGCCTTAAGAGAAATTCATTAGGCTGTGTCCTTTGTTACAGCACAGGAATGGTGGGCTATAGTCATCTCCCCTCTATGGATTTAATCTGAACCCAAATGTAGGCATTTGCTGCAGGGATCACTAATGTGAAAATGTTAAAATTGTCAAGGCAAGCTCAGAAATATCGTTTGAGAATTATGTTTGATTTCCTTCTCCTGTAACACTGGAGGGAATGCCTGAGTCTCGTTACTACCTTTCTGATTGAAAAGACTGTGTACTTCTTGGCTAATAACCACTTAAGCCTGCATCCTGAGTTATCTCAACATGGCAAGCTCACTGCCAGTGGAAATCTACCCATAAAGAAGAAGAAAAACTCAAATTAGGTGATATCATCAAAGTCCATCATTTAATCCATAAAGATGAAAGTTTTTGCTCACCAGCATGCACTTCTTACCATCTCAATGAAGCTTTCTTGAATTCATGGAGAAGCTGATGCTACAAAAATTTTATTTCTAGAAAAAAAATAAGGAATGGAAAAAAAGAATATATGTGGATTTGGTTCTTTTACTTTCTGCTCCTTTAAAAAAAATTATCTAACCCCTGCCAAGCCCCACCTAGCTTGGGATCAGAGTTTTGCATTTGCATGGTCCAGAACAGGCTTTCTAAACAGGGAACACCTGTGAAAGGATAATGCAACTTATTCCCCAGGGAAATTAAAAAAAAAAAAAAAAAACTGGCTATAAGCTTCCCTAATAGCTCAGTTGGTAAAGAATCCAGCTGTATTTTGGGAGACCTGGGTTCAATCCCTGGGTTGGGAAGATACCCTAGAGAAGGGAAAGGTTATCCACTCCAGTATTCTGGCCTAGAGAATTTCATGGACTGTATAGTCCATGGGGTTGCAAAGAGTTAGACACTGAGCAACTTTCATGGACTTCACATAAGTCTTTACCAGGTACAGTGACAGCAATGAGACATCATCTTCATTATCACCACCGTCTAATTGTGAAAGCAATCATGAACAAGTACTGTGTCTTACTAGGCTTCACTGTTGAATTACTAGGCTCAGACTGCCATCAAAAATACCATAGACTGGGTGGCTTAAACAATAGAAATGTATTTCTCACAGTTCCATAGGCTAACTGTTCAAGATCAAGGTTGTAGCCAATTCAGTTTTTGGTGGGACTTCTTGATTTGAAGACAGCTGACTTGTTTTGGTGTGCTCACATTGCAGGGAGAGAGAGACAGAGGTAGAAGGCAGGACAGAGAGAGACAGCATGTTCTGGCATCTCTTCTTCAATTCAGTTCAGTTCCTCAGTTATTTCTGACTCTTTGCGATCCTATGGACTGCAGCATGCCAGGCTTCCCTGTCCATCACCACTTCCTTTGGGATTTCCTTTAGGATTGACTGGTTTGATCTCCTTGCAGTCCAAAGGACTCTCGAAAGTCCCTTGTGGCTCAGCTGGTAAAAAATCTGTCTGCAATGTGGGACACCTGGGTTTGATCCCTGGTTTGGGAAGATCCCCTGGAGAAGGGAAAGGCTACTCACTCCAGTATTCCAGCCTGGAGAATTCCATGGACTGTATAGTCCTTATGGTGTCAACTCTTCACATGAGGTGGCCAAAGTACTAGAGGTTCAGCTTTAGCATCATTCCTTCCAAAGAACACCCAGGGCTTATCCCCTTTAGGATGGACTGGTTGGATCTCCTTGCAGTCCAAGGGACTCTCAAGAGTCTTCTCTAACACCACAGTTCAAAAGCATCAATTCTTTGGTGCTCAGCTTTGTTCACCATTCAACTCTCACATCCATACATGGCTATTGGAAAAACCATATATAAAAAACTGAATCACTTTCCCATACAGAAGAAATTAACAGAACATTGTAAATCAACTAAACTGTAATTTTTTAATTTAAAAGAATATGTTTTAAAAAGAAATGGAAAGAAACTGGGGAAGTTTTCTAGAAAAACAAATAGCTCTTAATCTTCCTAGGAGTGACTCAGACTTGTCAGTTTCCAGGTGTGGATTCCAGTGGTAACTCACCTGGGGTCAGAAGATGGTGAACAGGGTGCCAGTCCTCTCCTTTTCCTATCCTGTGTCTTTCGTTCCCAGTGCCAGCACACCTGGTGCCTTAGAAGGAGCACTCCAGACAAGGAGCACCAAATTTGCATTCCTCCTGCATTTCCTCTTCTCTCTCTCTCCCTTCATACACTAGGATTTGGGGTATTTAAGAGAAGAGACAGAAAAGACATACAAGCAGCTCTACACTCTTTCATTCATTTAGCCATCCAACACTGACAAAGTCCTACTATGTGCCAGGAGCCATGAATCTATAAACATGCTCTATAGACAGTTAAGTAAGGAAATTAGAGAGGTGTACAGATAATGATGTACACTGAGTGCCGAAGAATTGATGCTTTTGAACTGTGGAGTTGAAGAAGACTCTTAGGAGACTCTTGGACTGCATGGAGATCAAATCAGGCGATCCTAAAGGAAATCAATCCTGACTATTCATTGGAAGGACTGATGCTGAACCCCAAGCTCCAGTACTTTGGCCACCTGATGTGAAGAGCAGACTCATTAGAAAAGACCCTCAGGCTGGGAAAGATTGAAGGCAGGTGGAGAAGTATATACAATTTATATAATGACAATACAAATTGGTGAAAACTTTTCGTAGAGCAATTTGGCAGTGACTGTCACGATACATTGTGGAATTAAAAAAGCAAATTGCAGAACAATGCATATTGTATTCATTTTTGTAAAATAAAACTACATATAGATAGGTATTAAATGCCTAGATTAAAAACTAAAAGGAAGGAATTCCCTGGTTAAGGGTCCTTCTTCCAATGCAAGGGATGTAAGTTTGATTCCTGGTCAAGGAACTACGATCTCACATGCTTCGGGGCAGCTAAGACCATGCACCACAACCAAAAACATGCCACAATGAAGATCCCACATGCCACAACTAACACATGACTCAACACAGCCAGAAACAAGTAAGAAAATATAAAAAATGAAAGTATACACACAGAGCTATCAACAGTGGCTCTGGAGGGGGCAGGACTTAGCTGAAGGAAGATGGGCAGCAGGACATGGAACCAAGCAAGGAAGGAAAGTGGAAATCGTGTATTACAGAGGATGGCAGGCCCTGCTGGGAAATGCTCCCACAGTTACAAGAAAGAGGAAGAATCACCGGGACTTCTCCCTTCCCCCTTTCTGCCAGTGCCTCACTGGCAGTGAATGAATCTAGCTAGTATCCAATCAGCAAAGGAGCTTGGAAATGCAGTTCTCAGGAGAAAACAGAGAATTGGCTTGGAAATGACAATGTCATGACCAAATTCAAAAAGTTATTGTATAGTTCACGAAATCAGTGAGAGAGGTGGATATGAAAAACAGGAGAAAACAACAGAAGGCAAGGGAAGTCTTTCTGTGAAAGAATGAAAGTAAATAGTAGGGCTTTTCTGGGGCTTCCCAGGTGTCTCAATGGTAAAGAACCTTCCTGCCAGTGCAAGAGTTGTGGGTTCGATCCCTGGGTGGGGAGACCCTAGAAAAGGAAATGGCAACCCACTCCAATATTTTCGCCTGGGAAATTCCAGGGACAGAGGAGCCTGGCAGACTACAGTCCATAGGGTTGCAAAGAGTTGGACATAACTCAGCAACTAAACAGCAACATCAGGGCTTTCCTGGTGGTCCAGTGGTTAAGACTCTCCCTGCCAATGCAGGAGAGGAGATGTGGCTTCAGTCCCTGGGCCGGTAAGATTCCACATGCTGTGGGGCAACTGAACCTGTGTGCCACAACTGAGTCCAACCTCTAGAGCCTGTGCTTTGTGACCAGAGAAGCCACCTCAGTGAGAAGCTCGCACACCAACTGGAGAGTAGCTCCGCTCATCTCAACTAGAGAAAGTCCAAGCGCAGCAACGGAAGGCCAGCATAGCCAAAGGAAAAAAAAGACCAGGTTGGTGGCCCAGTGGTGAGGACTTGGTGCTTACCTTGCCAGGGCTCACGTTCAATCCCTGGTTGTGGAACTAAGCCAAGTGGCAAAAAAAAATTTTTTTTGGAGGAAGACAAACATGTTAATAGACAACTACAGTAGAGTTAATTGCAGCAAGCTAAAGGGCAAGGCCGGCCACTAAACTGTGCCTTGTGTAAATAGAAAAAGGCACCCTCTCTGAGTAGATGCAGTGCCAGGGTTTACAATTTGGCAGGCTGAATGCAGCTGGATTTTAGCTCTCTGGCCCTCAGCCTGGAACTTTCATACAAAGAACAAAGTGAACATCCATGCAATGCACGGCTACCTGGCTTAAGGAGACACCTATGAAGGAGAGTGGGGCTTCATAGGTGGCTCAGTGGTAAAGAATCCACCTGTAATGCAGGAGCCACAGGAGATGCAGGTTCAATTCTTGTGTTGAGAAGATCCCCTGGAGGCAGACGTGGCAACCCACTACAGTATTCTTGCCTGGGGAATCTCATGAACAGAGGAGCCTGACAGTCCATAGGATCACAAAGAATCTGACAATACTGAAGCAACTTAGCACATGCACAGAGGTAGCCTGTAAGGATGTACACCTGTGGAGCAGGAAGCTCTGGGAGCCCAGCCTCCTGGCCCGGAACATCATTAGAAACCTCAGTGATTTCATTTGTTTCTGGTGCTAACTGTGACAAGGAGTTGGCAAAGAGAACCCCTGGAAATTTGGAAAGGTTCCTTTGGAAGGCAAAATTGACAGATGGTGTTTACAGCTTTGCTTTGGTTCTCCCATCAGAGTGAATGCCAGATGTTTTCCTTGGTTTCCAAGACAGTGTGTGAGGTCTAAAAGGCTTTGCCCAAAAATAGTGAAACATCGGTAAGAGTTAAGTATGAGTATCTCAGCAAGCGAATTAATTGTGTGCCCAAGGTCAGCAAAATTTGATTTGCTGCTGTGTACATCCAAGGTTTAGCATCAGCATTCTGGTCATTAATGTAACAGAATGTAACATAAATATAACAGAATCAGTGTCCCATAGTAAATGGGTGGTTGGATAAATCCATATGAGACAATGTTATGCAGCCATCAAAAAGGATGTTATAAAAGACAAAATTATTGACACAGTAAGATTAGTGGTTGCCAAGGTTGAAGAAGGGGAATGAGTAGGTGAAATGCATGACATTTTTAGGGCTGTATCTGTATGATACTGTAATGGTGAACACATAACATGCATTTGTCAAAATCTGCAGAACTATACAGAGTGAACCTTAATGTAAACTATGGACTTTAGCCAATTATAGTGCTTCAATACTGGTTCACTAATTTTAACAGATGTACCACACTAACGCATATGTTAATAGTAGGGGAAACTGCAGTGGAGCTGGGGGAATATGGAACTCTACACTATCTACTCAATTTGTTTCTGTAAACCTAAAACTGTTCTAAAAAAAGGATGTTCCAGAGAATGTAAATATGAGATTATTCTAAAACATTACTAAGTTAAAAAAGAACTACTAACAATGTCTACAATATGGTCTCATTCTTGTAACATGATATATACATGCACAATATAATTTTGAATCTGAAATTCTGAAAGCACATATGCCAAAATATTTACAGTCGTTAAGTCAGAGGAAAGATTATGGGTAATTTCTAATTTATTTTTGTTTGCTTATTTGAAAATGCTTCTGAACATTTTTTATTAGACAAATGCATGAATACTTTCCTGTTGTAAATGGTTCAAACAATAGGAAGCATATTTTAGGACTGTTGTGGTAGCTCTCTCATATCTCCACCCTTCAAAAATGAAGTGTTCATTCCCCCAGCTGCTAGGAGTGTTAATGACTGACAATTTGCAGTTAAACTCCCCAGGTAACCTTACCTGAGGTTCATTTCACATCATGCCTTTTTCCCCAGGGCAGCCCACACTCAAAGACTGATTGACACAAGGGCATAAAGGCCCAGTTACCTTGGCTCCAAATAGACACAATTCTGCAGGTCCATCCTAACTCCAGAGCTCTGCCTGGAATAGCCCGAAGTTCTTTTGTGAATGCCTTTCACCCCATAACTTCTTCTGCCCACCCTTGCTTTCTTCACCTTTCCACAATGAACCTGAAAATTCTCTACAATAAACTTTCAGGATTCAAATCTCTGCTTCTTGGAGAACCTGACTGACAGGGATCGGGGCCAGGAGTGAGCCAAGAAGGCAAACTCTAAAATGGGATTTCATGCTTATGAATAGCCTGGTGAGCTACAGTCCATGGGGTTGCAAAGAGTCAGGCACACCTAAGCATGCACAGGCATGCTCACATGCCATCATTTCAGTTCAGTTCAGTCTCTCAGTTTTGTCTGACTTTTTGCAACCCCATGAATCGCAGCATACCAGGCCTCCCTGTCCATCACCAACTCCTGGAGTTAACTCAAATTCACATCCATCGAGTCAGTGATGCCATCCAGCCATCTCATCCTCTGCCATCCCCTTCTCCTCCTGTCCCTAATCCCTCCCAGCATCAGGGTCTTTTCCAATGAGTCAACTCTTTGCGTGAGGTGGCCAAAGTACTGGAGTTTCAGCTTTAGCATCATTCCTTCCAAAGAACACTCAGGACTGATCTCCTTTAGAATGAACTGGTCGGATCTCCTTTCAGTCCAAGGGACTCTCAAGAGTCTTCTCCAACACCACAGTTCAAAAGCATCAATTCTTCGGCGTTCAGCTTTCTTCATATCCATACATGACCACCGGAAAAACAATAGCCTTGACTAGACAGACCTTTGTTGGCAAAGTAATGTCTCTGCTTTTGAATATGCTATCTTGGTTGGTCATAACTTTCCTTCCAAGGAGTAAGCGTCTTTTAATTTCATGGCTGCAGTCACCATCTGCAGTGATTTTGGAGCCCCAAAAAATAAAGTCTGACACTGTTTCCACTGTTTCCCCATCTATTTCCCATGAAGTGATGGGACCGGATGCTATGATCTTCATTTTCTGAATGTTGAGCTTTAAGCCAACTTTTTCACTCTCCTCTTTTACTTTCATCAAGAGGCTTTTTAGTTCCTCTTCACTTAGCAGATGCAAATGATTGTACATAGAATGGGTAAACAGCAAGGTCCTACTGTATAAAACAGGGAACTATGTTCAATATCCTGTGAGAAACCACGATGGAAAAGAATATGAAAAATGTACATATATATATAACTGAATCACTTTGTTGCACAGCAAAAATTAACACAACACTGTAAATCAACTATACTTGAATAAAATACATGTTCTTAGTTAAAACGAATAAATAAATATGGGTTTGTCTTCCCTGCTGCCCATGCTTCTACTAAAACACCTTGTCTGGACTTAATACCTAAGCAACAGGCATGGGATTTACTTGAGAGCCAATGTAAGGAGGAGAAGGTGACTTCCACAAATTAAAGTACAACATGGTCAAGCTGTAAAATGAATTATTTTTTCTTCATCATATCAAGGGTCCTCTCTGGCAATCTGAGATGTTGTGTTTCGGGGAGGAATTATTTAAAAGAATCCTGCCCCACTGCAGCACAACAGAATTTATTACGAAAAATTAGCTGCAGGAAAAATAAAACAATTTCTAATTTATTACAGGAAGACACTTCTTCAACTGTCCGCCAAGCTTTCTACAAATTGCAGACCTGAAAATATGTTGACTATTTGATTCCATTTTCTGAAAAGCCCATCCACACTTTTATTCACACAGGCACACTGTAAACAGTGCCCAAGGTCTAGGGCATGGCACTGGACACTAAAGAAATGTGAACTTTTCCCTGGGAGTTGAAGCTGTGCATGGTCAATATTCTTGGCAGGGAATCAGCTTTCCACCCATTTCACATGGACCCCTGTCTGGACCGTGGCCCCACTCCCTGCCTGTATTCCCAGCCAGCTCCTGGCCACCTTCCAAGGGGCCAAGGTCCTGCCCCTGGCAGGTGTTGGTGCTACAGCTTGAAGCTCCCTCATTCCCCCAGAAACAGTTCTGTCGTTCTCTTGGCCTGAACCAAATCATCGCGGCACTGCCCAAGCCCAGCCTCATTCCTGAAGTAGGAATGTTGGCTGCTGGGGCTAGATCTGTATGTTCTCTTTAAAAGTCTCCTTGTGAGGTACGTTCAGACCCAGGATGTCCCTGAGAAGAAGCATGAGCAGCTGCAGAAGGGGCCTCAGGGTGGTAACTGCACTCATCTCTCCCTGGTTTACTCAGTCCTTGACTAACCACCACCTATGGTCTCGTGGTCTACGTGGGCTGACAGAGGAGAAGGGAGGTCCTGCTGAGGAGTGGGACAGTAGCAAGTGACAACCAGATAGCACCGAAGTATAAACGTTGCTGTTCAGGCACTAAGTCATGTCTGACTCTTTGGGACCCCATGGTCTGCAGCACATTAGCCTCCTCTGTCCTCCACTGTCTCCCAGAGTTTGCTCAGATTCATATCTACTGAGTCGGTGATGCCATCCAACCATCTCATCCTCTGCCACCCCCTTCTCCTTTCCCCTTCAGTCTTTCCCAGCATCAGGGTCTTTTCTGATGAGTTTCGCATCAGGTAGTCAAAGTATTGGAGCTTCAGCTTCAGCAACAGTCCTTCCACTGAATGTCCGGGACTCATTTCCTTTAGGATTGTCTGGTTTGATCTCCTCTATGCAGACAAGACAGCCACCAGCAGCTGCAGACTCACAGCATCCCAAGTAAGCCGTGTTAGTGAAAAGAGCACTTCTGTCTTGCAACATTCTCACATCAGTCTCAGGCAAGGTCTGATTGGTCCTGTTTGGGTCACATGCCCTCCATTGAACCAATCTCTGTGGCCAGCGGGTTGGATCCTCTGATGATTGGCCAGCCTGTGTCATATGCTGACCTCTGTGGCAGGGGCACAACCCTACCAGGCCCAGATGGCCTTGAAGGAGTTCCCAGAGGAACCCAAATAAGGAGCATGGGAAGGCATGCTGGGCATATAGCACTCATTTCCCCGATCTACTGCCAAAGGTGTCACTGAGAAGCCACATACAAGCTGGTTCTGAAGGCTGGGAAAGATTTACTAGGGGAAAGCAAGGAGGGCAGAGGGAGCAAGTGTGGACAAGAGTGACCCTAGAGAATGACTGGGGAGAGAGCTATAAACTGAATGTGTCCCCCTTTGGGCCAAATTCATATATTGAAATCTAACCCCCAATGTAAGAGGTAGGACTTTTGGGAGGTGATTAGATCATGAGAATGCAGCCCTCATGAAGAAGATTAGTGTCCTTATGAAAGAGCACACTAATGAGGATACAGTGAGAAGAGAGCCAGCTAAGGGCCAGGAAGAAGTCCCCCCACCAGACAGCAAATCTCCCGGTGACTTGATCTTGGACTTCAAGCCTTCAGACCACGAGAAACAAATTTCTGTTATATATAAGCCACCCAATCTATGGTATTCTGAGCTAAGACAGGAAAGCAGAGAAGACCCCCCTCCCCCATCCCGCCAGAACTCCACTCACCTCTTACTCCACTCTAATTCTCACCTCTCCAGGATGTTTGAATCCTGGAGTGGGAGGAATGGCTACAGTAGTGAGAGGTAAAAATACATACAGGACCCAGACTTCCACTTGGACTGTTTTGAACATAGAATTTGGCACCACCAAAATCCCAGCTGAAAGCATGCTCAAGTGTGCAACACAGGGAACCCAGAGAAGCAGGAGGCAGAATGGGCAGGTGTGACCACCAAGATTTTTCTGGCAGGTGGACCGGGTACCTGTGATGAGCTGGCAATAGCCTCCAGGAACAAAGAGGATAGCCGCTGTTGGACTTGAGGAGCAGAGGCAGCAGCATCAATAAGCCAAGAGCACAGAATCTGGAATCTAACATCCTGGGCTTTAATTTTTTGTATTAAAAAAAAATTAAGTATAGACTATGCACCCATAGTTCCACTGCCTGAAGATGAACGTTCTTTTTTTTTCTTTTTTGGCCATACCACATGGCTTGTGGAATCTTAATTCCCTGAACAGGGATTGAAACCATGCCCTGAGCAGTGAGAATGCAGAGTCCTAACCACTGTGGGTAGCCAGGGAAATCCCAGATGACCACTCTGGGATTACATATATATATACACCCTTCTATACTTGTACATATATTTCTATATTTTTCACAAAAGTATATAGGGAAAATATGCCTATCAAGTGTTTCATTTAACAAGATAACAGGGGGTAGTTCACGTGCTTTTGAGATAAACTTATCACTGTTTAACAGTGATAAGTATGAACAGTGTTCCATTCCTTTGTCTGTCTTATTTAATGGTGAGGAATCTGAAGTCCAGAGGAAGAAAGAAGTTGCGAGTTGCTAGGGAGTCAGAAAGCTGCCCCAGTTCCTGCACACTCGGGACCTGGTCTAGCAGGTGATGCTGCGTGGTGAGCTCTTGTCTGAAGGTGACACTTGTATTCACCACAGGGGCAAGGAGGGAGCTATGGCCTCGCTGCAGGCAGCAGCTAGCGGAGGTGGTGCCATTCCTACCTTGGAACCCCCCAGGAGATGCTGAGGCTCTTATAACCTCACAGCATCCCACAGGGCAGCTTTTGTGGCTTCCTGGCTAGGACCCTGGACCCTGCTTCCCTTCCACCATCCAGCTGAGCCCTGTCACTTGGCAGAGGGATGGCCCTAGACTTCACCTGTAGCCCGGAGACAGGTGTGGTTAGTTCAACCAAAGGTCAAAGGTACACCCTAAGCATGTCCAGGCAGTCAGCATTCATCTCTGAGCTGTCCGGAGACACATGGAGTATTTTTCTGGTGGCTAGACAGTGAATCTCATTTGGCTCCAGGAAGGGAGCTATTCATTAGCAAATGTCACGGCAGTGGACATCAGGGGCCCTGACAATGCATCAAGCATCCTGGGACACAACCCCATCACTCTGAACGTTTCCCTGGGAGCCGGGACAAATGCAGTAATTAATGGGCAGCAGAAGACACACCCAGCAGGGCTGCAGGCTGCTGAGCCAAGGGAGGAAAGTCACAGCAGAGTCAGGACCCATGGGTTAAGAGCACTGGCTTTGGAGTCTATTAACCTAGGATCAAAGTCCCTTTCAGCTTTTGCTGGCTGTGTGACACTGAATGCATTGCCTTCCCTCTCTGATCCTCACCCTTCACATCTGTAAAATGGGATTACCAGTAACTCCTTCCCGCAAGGTTGTTGGAGACTAAATGAGGCAACAGGATAGAGCTCATAGCTGGACACATTGAACCACAGTTATTATTTACCTGGTGGTTCTGAGAAGGGAGAGAAGTCACATAAGTATATGTGCCTACATGATCGATACTCCAAACTGTGTTAATCATTTTCTAAACTGTACTACACATTTCCTACCTTCTTAAACAGAGTAATTGGTATTTAATACTTTTCTTATAATTCACAGTTGCTCAGTTGTGTCTGACTCTTTGTGACCCCATGGAGTTCAGTCCAGGAATACAGTCCATGGAATTCTTCAGGCCAGAATACTGGAGTGAGTAGCCTTTCCCTTCTCCAGGGAATCTTCCCAACCCAGGGATCGAACCCAGCTCTCCAGCATTGCAGACAGGTTCTTTACCACCTAAGCCACAAAGGAAGCCCTCAGAATCAACATTACCAAATAATTATATCCTGTCATCATATGGTAATATCTATAATATCTTTAGAGGTCACTGGATACAAGTGGGCTATTTGTCCAGATGCTAGATGGTCCAACCTAAGGTGACCCTGTTCTAATTGTGCCTACATCAGCTTTTTGAGAGTTGACTGGTCCCTTCTCTCACTGTCAGATTTTCAGTTACTGTTTTTTATTGCTCTCAACAGGTACTGCCCAATCCGTCCACATGTTCTCCATCACCAGCACCTTATAGTCTGAGCTGAGAAACCAGATAAGAAAGGTACCTGTTACAAATGTATGTAAAGTATGAATTAATAGAATCCCAGTGAGGAGCTAACTCTTGTGCACAGCTAAAATGCTCTCATAGAATTCTCTGAGATAGTCACCCAAGGCCTACGAACTTCCCACTTCTAGGCCTCATCCTGGATGGCTGAGGTTTGAGGGGGTCACTCCCCCTAGAAAAGTGATGTGACTTCCAACGTGGAGGGTGCTTCAAACTGCTTTGTTTTTCAGATTCATATAAAATCAGTATCACAGAAACAACTGCCTTCTTCTTTTAGTATTCTTTTTTAGAAATTAGATAAGATTTTGTCTGAGTCAAACTCAAGTCTCTGATGCACTGAGTATCTTGTTCCAGCCTGAAGGGACCGCTGTGATGACGATGAAGTCATCCTGAGGAGGGCCCAGGGCTGCTAACCCCACGAGGTCGCAGCTCCTTCCCCACAGAGCACTTGTTTCCCTTACCTGCTTGTTCCCAGCACCTCATCCTGCTGCCACGGAGCTTCCCTCAGCCAGCAGCCATGTGCAAAGTCCCATGATGTGCCAGGCACTGGGATGCCCACCAGGGATCCTTGCCTCCAGAAGCCCCCATCGGGTGAGGACAGCAGACAGGTCTCCTTCCTTGTGACCAGGTTCCCAGCACCTCATCCTGCTGCCACGGAGCTTCCCTCAGCCAGCAGCCATGTGCAAAGTCCCATGATGTGCCAGGCACTGGGATGCCCACCAGGGATCCTTGCCTCCAGAAGCCCCCATCGGGTGAGGACAGCAGACAGGTCTTCCTTCCTTGTGACCAGGATGCAGCAGGTACAGAGCTTCTGGGCACATAGAGAAGAGTGTGACCAGGTCATCTCAGTGAGAGGGGGAAGCTTTACTCAAGAGGGGCCATTTGAGCTGAGCCTTGAATGCAAAAAAAAGAAAAAAGAAGGATATTTCTGGCAGAAGAAACAGTTTGTACAAAGGTATGAACATCCACAGCTTGTTTGGAACCAAGGGAGGGCTGGTGCTGCTGCTAAGTCGCTTCAGTCGTGTCCGACTCTGTGTGACCCCATAGATGGCAGCCCACCAGGCTCCCCGTCCCTGGGATTCTCCAGGCAAGAACACTGGAGTGGGTTGCCATTTCCTTCTCCAATGCATGAAAGTGAAAAGCGTAAGTGAAGTTGCTCAGTCGTGTCTGACTGCTAGCGACCCCATGGACTGCAGCCTACCAGGCTCCTCCATCCATGGAATTTTCCAGGCAAGAGTACTGGAGTGGGATGCCATTGCCTTCTCTGCAAGGGAGGGCTGGATAGAGACTAAGCCCAGAGTGTAAGTGTTCTATCAGCGGGCAACCACCATCATAGAGAGTCCGAGCAGGACCAGAGAAGGATCCAGCTATGAATCCCTTGAGGTCCTTACATATTGGCTGGGGCCAATCTCAGGAGAGCATCCCCAGTCCTGCTTTCAGATTCAGGGACTCAAGATCCCACAGTCACTTCTAGCCCTGCACAGGAGTATCTTCAAGCGCTTGTGACTGCCTGCTTGAGGCAGTACATGCAGGCTGACCCCTGGCCCTGAGTGAACATCTCCATAGAGCAGCTGATCCCCTGGCCAAACAAGCTAAAAATAATCTCGGGTAGATTTCCAGACCAGACTCTGACGCATTCAAACCAAAAAGATTCAAAGATTTGCACAGTTGATGAAAACTAAAATATCAACAGGCTCCTCCAGCTTGAGGAGCACTTTGCCCAGGCGGTGATTCAGCAAGAGATATTTGTTCAGTGAGCACCTGCCAGACACCAGGAGGAGGAGGGCTGGGAGTTTGACACCATCCCTGAAATAAACCATGGTTCATCTTTAGAGCAGCTGAGAAGAATGAAGCAGCTCTATATATACTGACCTAGAAAGCTCCTCTGACATATTACATGAAAAAGCAAGTTGTAGAACAAGGGACTGCCCTAGTGGTCCAGTGGCTAAAACTCCAAGCTCCCAGTGCAGGGTTGGAAGGCCTGGGTTCAATCCCTGGGCAGGGAACTAGATCCCACATGCCACAACAAAAGATCCTGTGTGCCGCAACTAAGGCCCAGCACAGCCAAATAAATTTTAAAATTTGTTTTAAATTGCAGAACAATACATAGGATCTCAGAAACACTAAATTTAAAAGAATATGTGTGTGTGTGTCTATTTAAATGCATAGTCAAAGACAGGCTATCTTACAACCCCATGCACTTTCAGACAATGAAATTATTAAATTTCTGTGTGGTTAGGTAATTTGATCAAATGGCTAATAAACTGTTGAACTAGAATATAATAATCACCATCACTAAGATTTTATAGCAATTTTTTTTTCAAAGAACTGAAATGCTACACATTAAACTCATTCATTCATTCCACAAACCTAAACTGAACACCTACTGTGTGCCTGGCTCTACTTCAACCAATGGAGGTAAAACGATGAACAGTGCAAGTGAAATCCCTGTCCTCATGGCACTTATAAGCAGAGAACACCTCTGGGAAGTTAATGATGGAGGGTGGGGTTGGGAAAACGGAAGAAAATATTAGCCTTGTGATTACTGTTTAAATTTTTCATAATCGGAGTTTACTCACTATTTGAATAATTGAAGTTTATTTGTAATGTTTTCATTGAAAATGTACCTTTGCCTCAGAGAGTATTTAATGTTCAAGCCTACTGCACAACTGCTAAGAATTTCTGATAACTTGTTTTAATTAGCATAACAGTCAAGTGAGAGCCTGGAGTAGGAAACGGCAACCTACTCCAGTATTCTTGTCTGGAAAATTCCATGGGCAGAGGAGCCTGGCAGGCTACAGTCCAGGGGGTCACCAAGAGTCAGACACGACTGAGTGACTGAGCACGCATGCACACACACAAAGTGCACTCAGAGAAGTAAAACATAGATACGCAGCTGCTTGCAGCGGCACAGTGGGGAGGAGAGGGGAGCAGAGAGAAAGGGGAACTTCTCTAGGCACCAGCCGCCATGCTGAGCCTCACGCACACAGCATTTTGTCTGATCCTTACAGCTGTACCGCGAGGTAAGAACTATACCAGCTTTCTTGTTTTGTTTTGATCAAAGATTTATATTTTCACGTTTGGCTGCACTGGGTGTTTGCTGATGTGCAAGCTTCTCCCTGTGGCCGCTTCTCTTGTTGGGGAGCACATGGGCTTCAGTAGTTGTGGCGCACGCACGGGCTTAGCTGCCGCATAGAATGTGGAATCTTCCCCACTGCTGCTGCTACAGCTGCTGCTGCTAAGTCGCTCAGTCGTGTCTGACTCTTCGCGACCCCATGGACTGTAGCCTATCAGGCTTCTCCATCCATGGGATTTTCCAGGCAAGAGTACTGGAGTGGGTTGCCATTTCCTTCTCCAGAGGATCTTTCCGACCCAGGGATCGAACCCGGGGCCGGGGCTTTACCCTCTGAGCCACCAGGGAAGCCCCCCGACACACACAACTGAGCACAAGCACAATAGCTGGCAAAGGGGAATTAAGGCTGGAAATGGAAATAAGATTGCTGATCCATGGATCTTAAAAGAGAGTAGCCTGGATTACCCTGGTGGGCCCAGCAGGTCCTTAAAAGTGGAAGGGAGGCAGAGTCAGTATCAGAGAGACTCAACTGGCCATCGCTGGCTTGGACATGGAAGGTCTGTTTGGCTCCAAAGCATAGCTGTTGACTACACTAGAAAAAAAGAAGGGTGGGGAATCTTTGGATAACCCCACAGCGCAGGGAGAACCACTCTTAATATTCCAGAATAATACTATGGTTACAAATCACATCATAAGCATTCTCCTATGTCACTAAAACTGAATAGAATACCCAACTTTAACTGACTTTATCATAGTTCAGTACATAAGTGCACCATTATTTAACTGCTCCCTTTTATTTGACCAGTAAGTTGTTTTTCATTCTGTTACTATTACAAACAACCCTGCAGTAAACATTTTGGCTTGAGTTTCTGACTGCTGGGTAAGAATAACTGATTGGGTTATTTTCTTAGAATAGATTCCTAGAAGTTAAATCATCAATCTAATGGGTATGAACTTTTTTGAGGATCTTAACAGATACTGCCAATCATTGTCCAAAATGATAAGTACAGCAAACAATCCATTTCAAATTCTTGAAAGCCTGAAGGATTTTTAAAAATCATTTGATAGATAAAAACAGTCCCCTGTTTTAATTTGCCTTTCCTTGGTTGTCAGTGGAACTGAACCTTTTCCTCATATATTTAAAAATCGTTATGTCAGCTATGAATCATTTGTTCATGTTCTCTTTTTTCCTACATTTCTATTTATTCGTTAATTTTTTAAAACTTGGCTGTACTAGGTCTCAGTTGTGGCACATGGGATCTTTCTTTTTTTAACCCAGGCCCCCTGCATTGGGAACACAGAGTCTTAGACACTGGGCCATCAGGGACATCCCACAGGTTTCTTTATATGTGTGATTCTGGTTTTAAGCCACTCAGTCTACAGCTGTCTCAGTAGCACATCATCCGAATAACTAAATCTTTAATAATTTTGATCTTTGGCCAGGCAAGCTCTTACTCCTACCCATCCAGCCCTTTTTTCCCTTCAAGAATGCATTATCTTTCTTGATCTTTGTTTTTCCATACAAGTTTTAAAGTCATCTTGTCAAGTCTGACACGTGTGCACACATACAAAGTTAGGATTTTGATTGGATGTGCCCTGAATCTACAGATGAATTTGGAAGAACTAACAACCTTACAACAGTGAGTTTTACACAAACAGTATATCTCTCCTATTTAGGTTTCCTTTGATGTCTTTCAAATAAAATTTACAACCATTTCCATAGAGATCATGTACATGTTTTGTTATTAGGATTATTTTTCCTCAAATAGGAGACCGTATCTATAAAGTCATCTGGACTGGTATTTTTCTTTGGAGGGCAATTTCTTAGTGCTGACTTAATGAGATTTTATCGTTTATGTTGTTGGCAATATACCAACAGCAAACACTTTGTTTCTGCTGGTATATTGAAATGCATGAAAAGTGTGCATTGCTTGGTCATATCTGACACTTTGTGACCCATGGACTATAGCCCACCAGACTCCTCTGTTCATGGAACTCTCCAGGCGAGAATACTGGAGTGGGTGCCATTCCTTTCTTCAGGGGATCTTCCCAGTATACATTGATTTTGTATTCAGGAAACTTACTGAACTGTTTTTCTTCTGAAAGTTCATTGTAAATTTTAAATATAACACATTGTTACATTTCCAAATGTACAGGATGTTTTTTAGAATTTGTATTTCTTACAACATGGCAGAAATATGATATGGGAATTTACTGAGGCCTCCTACATGGTCAGTAATTGTCCTATTTTGATAATTGTCCCATGTGTAAAGAATGTGTTCTCTGTAGAGTATAATGCTCTATAGATAGCTAATGCTCAAGCATATTATTTGTATGGTTCAGATTGTCTGTACCTCCAATTATTTTGTTTGTTTGATTCTGGAAAAGATATGCTAAACTCTCCAAATATGATTTTTTTAATTTTTTTACTGCACTGGGTCTTCATTGCTTCGCATAGTCTTCTCTAGCTGCAGTATGTGGGCGTCTCATTGAGGGGCTTCTCTTTTTGCGGAGCATAGACTTAGCAGTTCCCCCATGGCATATAGGATCTTACCAGACTAGCAAGCTTCTCTTATATTTTCTACAAAGAAAATGCGACCTGTAAATAATGGCAGTTTTGTTTGTTCCTTCCTGATCCTTATAATTCTACTTTTCTTGCCAACCTGCACTGGCTAGGACCTCTGAGACCTCCAGTACAAGACTGAATAGAAGTGTTAATTATAATGTTCACTATAGGGTTTTATAGACATGCTTTATCAGTTAAGGAAATCTTTTTCTAATTTTACAAAAATTTTTACCATCACTCTACGTGAATTTTATCAAATGCTTTTTATTGAGGTGATCTTTTTTTCATTCTTTTATGTGCTAATATGGTGAATTACATTAACTGACTTCTTTGTTAAACCAATATTTCATTCTATAGTTCCATCTGCATTTTGTTTTCTCCTTCATTGCTGGATTTGATTTGCTGATATTTTCAGATTTTTGCATGTATCTTTACAGCTGAGCTTAGCTTGTAATTTTCCCTTCTTATACTTGTTATTTTTATATCAGGCCATACTAGTCTTATAAAATTAATTAGAAAATGGTTCTTCTTTAGCTAACGTCTAGAACAGTTTGCATAGGATTGAAATTATTTGTTCCTTGAATGATAGAACTTCTCTTTAAAGTCATCTGGAGCTGGCATTTTCTTTATGACAGTTTTTTTTAGGTGGCCAGAACATGTGGCATTCAGGACTTCACCCACCAGGGACTGAACTGGGCCCCCCTGAAATGGAACCACTAGTATGCCAGAGAAGTCATTATTATGATACTTTTAACTCTGGTTCAGTTTATACAATGTTAGAGGACTACTGTGGTTTAAAAATTCTTCTTGAGTTTTTGCTTTCAGCAATTTTTCAATTTCCTATACATTTTCAAATTTAAGAAGCAGCTAGTCACAAAATTTTTCACTTTGTGTCATGTTTTAAGAAATAAATCCTGCCAGATAAGTTAATTTTGTTTAAGAGCAAGATTTTTGGTTCTGTGGATCATCTGTCACATTTTTGTTTTCTATTTCATTCACTCCTTCACTTTTCTGTATCAATCTTTTCAAACTATCTTCTATCATTATTTTTTAATTTATTTATTTTTAATTGGAGGATAATTGCTTTGCAGTGTTGTGTTAGTCTCTGCCATACAACTAATTTATCCTACCCCATTTTCCCCTTGATCATGCTTTCTTTTGTAAGATTTATTTTTTCTTCACTCCACTTCTTTATATCTACTATATATAGGCCTTATTTTCCTTTAACAGTGGTGCTCAACAGATTTTAACACACATATGTAACCTATCAAAATTATTATCGATATTCATAACTTCACAATGATCCACAGTGTGGGATGGAGTGAAAAACAGGTGTAGGGGTGAAAGATGAAGTAAGAGCTGTCGTGGATTAAGGGAAAGGTCAGTTAGGATTCTTTACACTGGGACCTTTACTTTTGTAATGCTTGAAATTTTCCATAAGTGAAGATTTTGAGAATTAGTATCTTTACTCTCCTGGGTGTTGGAATCAGAGCACAGGATTTTAGAGTGCTTTATTCCAGCCACTTCCCCGTGATGTACATGCTGCTGTTGCTTGGTATTTTTATTGAAATTGGCTGTTTATTTTGACCACAAGTTAAATAACATCAAAATCCTTATTTTTAATGATTTTAATATGCCACTTCCTTTGCTCACCATCCCTTCTTGCAACTCAGACCCTCAGCAATTACTTTCCTTCTGCCTGAGGGACACACGCACACGCCTGCACACACACACACGCATGCACGCACACACGCACAAGGCTCCTCCACCCCCTAGAGTCCCTTGTATGCTGTCAGGTCCTGATTGGCAAAGGAAACCTCAGCTCACCAGCCCAGTTGACTTCTGGACATGCAAAGGTCCTGGGACCCATGTGTGTTGGTTGGATGCCCCTTGCCAAGCGGTCCCACAGTCCTCTGTACTCCTCATGTGGGAGGCAGAATAATGCCCCCTACCAAAGTTGCCCACATCCTAATTCCCAAACCCAAAGGACTATGCTACTTTCCATGACAAGAGGAATTAAGGTTCCAGGTGGAATTAAGATTGCTAATTAGATCAAGTTTAGATCTAATTAGATCATCATTAGATTAGATTGCTAATTCAGTTCAGTTCAGTTCAGTCATTCAGTGTCTGACTCTTTGTGACTGCATGGACTGCGGCAAGGCAGGCCTCCCTGTCCATCACCAACTCCCAGAGTTCACTCAAACTCATGTCCATTGAGTCAGTGATGTAATCCAGCCATCTCATCCTCTGTTGTCCCCTTCTCCTCCCACCTTCTATCTTTCCCAGCATCAGGGTCTTTTAAAATGAGTCAGTTCTTCGTACCAGGTGGCCAAAGTATTGGACTTTCAGCTTTAGCATCAATCCCTCCAATGAATATTCAGGACTGACTGATTTCTTTTAGGAGGGACTGGTTGGATCTCCTTGCAGTCCAAGGGACTCTCAAGAGTCTTCTCCCACACCACAGTTCAAAAGCATCAATTCTTTGGCACTCAGCTTTCTTCACAGTCCAACTCTCACATCCATACATGACCACTGGAAAAACCATAGCTTTTACTAGCCAGACTTTTGTTGGCAAAGTAATGTCTCTGCTTTTTAATATGCTGTCTAGGTTGGTCATGACTTTTCAAATAGGGAGATGATCCTGGATTATCACATGGGCCCAATGTAATCACAAGGGTCCTGAGAAGTGGAAGAGGAAGGCAGAAAAAAAAAAAAAGGATGGCAGCACGGAAGGGACTTACTCTGCTGTTGCTGGCTTTAAAGAAGGAAGGAGACGACAGCCAACAGGCAGCCTCGAGAAACTGGAAAAGGCAACAGTTCCTCCCCTAGATTCCCCAGAAAAGAACGCAGCCCTGCAGGCAACTTGACTTTAGCCCTGAGACCCATTTCAGATGTCTCACCAGAACAGTAAGAAAACAAGTTTGTCCTGTTCTAAGCCACTCTGTTGGTGATCATTTGTTATAGCTGCCATAGGGAGCTCTTATGCCTTCTTCCAAAGTATCCTCGTCTGTCTGTCCACCCCGTCAGAGTATGAGCTCCATGAGCTCAGAAGTATGTCTGTCTTATTCACATTCAGCCCAAGGCCTCGATGGTGAACAAATAAATCTGAGAGCTGGAAAAGTCTAAGAAATCACATAGGCCACCTAATTTTTTTTATCTTGAGTTTATATCCTGTCCCTAGGTTGTTGTTTTTTTTTAACAACTTTATTGAGGTAGAATTTGTCCCCAGTTTTTTACTTATTTTCTGGGGTGTGTTTTGGGTTTGTTTGGGTTTTTTGGCCACACCACATGGCATGTGGCATTTTAGTTGCCTGACCAGAGATTGGACCCCCTGCATTGGAAGCGCGGAGTCTTAACTACCAGACCCTCAGGGAAGTCTTGGCCACCTCATTAGTTTAAATGAGAGAAAACTGAGGCCCAGCAAGGGGCAATCACTTGCTTAAAGCCACTCAGTCTGCACCAGCCTGGGCCACCCCCCTGCCTTCTGGTTCCTAAGCCACAGGAGTCCCAGGACAGGTACACCTGCCGCCTCACCATCGAGGGCAGGCACTGTCAGGGCACAAGAAGGCCTAGAGAACTCGAGACAGCTGGGGGAACACAAGCATAAGGCAGGTAAGATGGAGAGAAGATGTCTACAATGGGCAATCTTAAAAATGCTAACCCCAGTGGAGCTTCTGGTCCACCACCACTCCTAGGGCAGAAATGCAGCCAGCACCCGCCTGATCAGCTCAATTAGAAAGACTAACTAACTCCTGAAGCTTTAAAAGGCCCACAGGCATGTAGCTAATGGCAAGCTGAGGGCTGCTTTCAAGAATCTTAGCATTTCAGGCTTCTGGTCAGAGTCAAAGCTTTGGGCAAATTAGGAAATGGCATTTCTTCCAGAGGGCTTTTCCAAATGTCAGAATATTGTCATCATGTACTGATTTCATTAGAAAAAGACTTTACTCCCAATTTGCCAGAAAACTATCACAGATGTACTCCTACATATATCAATATTACCACGTTTAGGAAGCACCAGGCACTCTCTGAGATGGGAAGAGCCCTTGCGCACTGCACAACCTGCAGAACCATACAGAGCAACCCTTCTGGGCAGGCTGCCCCACCCCATCCCACAGGCCCACTGGGAACCGCCTTACCCTCACAGTATACCATTTTATGTCTAACTCTTCCACTCGGGGCCCCAGCCTTTGCGCCTTTCCCTTAGCAGACAGCAGGGACTGAAGATGAGCAAAGAGAGCGAACAGTCCCAGTTAGAAAGAAGGTGAGGAGGTAGGAAGACAGGAAGTGGGGAATTCTAACTCAATATCCACCGGCCAGGAGACGGTCCAGGAAGTAGGGTAGCTCCCACCCAGCTCAGGCCTTGGAGAATGGCATGCACTACCCACTGGGAGATGCTGGACACACTTTCTTTTGCTGGGGAGGTGGTGGCAGGGGGGGCGGGGCGCTGTGCTGGGTCTGGGGCGCTGTGTGTGAAGTTTCTCTAGCTGTGGTGCACCAGGCTTCTCATTGCAGTGGTTTCGCTTCTTCCAGAGCACAGGCTCCAGAGGGGCCGAAGCTTCAGGAGTTGCAGCTCCAGGGCGCTAGAGCACAGGTGTAACAGTCGTGGTGCGCGGGCTTAGCTGCTTCACCGCATGTGGGATCTTCCTGGACCAGGGATCAAACCCATGTCTCCTGCATCGGCAGGGGGATTCTTTACCACCAAGCCACCAGGGAAGCCCTGGGCACACTTTTTAAGCCTTCCCAAACTTTGTTTTCCTTTCTGTGAAAAGGGTATGATTATCAGGCTGTTGGAAGAATTTAAGAAACTACGAGCTTGGGACCTGCCTGGTGGTCCAGCTGTTCAGACTCCGAGCTCCCAGGACAGGGAGCATGGTTTCGATCCCTGGTTGGGAATCCTGCCTGCTGCGTGGTGTGGCCAAAAAAAAAAAACAAAAAAACAAAAAAAAAAACAAAAACCATGAGCCTGTGAGGGCTCCGGATGCGCCAGCTGCTGTTATTGCTGTTATTATCAGCACCATCAGCCCAGGGACATCTGCCCTTCAGGCCCTCAGCTTCCAGGCATAACTTGCTTTAAACAAAATTGGAACCATATTGGCAGGGAGGTGGAGGGTGTGTTACAAACAGAAAGGACTCCTCGTTGAAGCAAAGTACCCACTACTGGATAAATAGAAAAGTCCATACCGCTTTTGAACAAAATTGATTTTGTTGGGGAACAATCTCTGACATGATGGGTGGGCCCAGTTTGGCCTTGAATGTCCCCTTCTGTCTCCCTCAGCCCCTGCCTGGCTCCTGGCCAGCCTCCCCGAGCTGTGCCCTGAAGCCCCAGGGCCAGAGGACGACCAGGTGACCCCAAGGAAGCACAGCCCAGCTTTGGAGAGGGACATGGGTTGACATGTGAGCTCAGCCTCAACTCATGGATAACACGAGGGCAATCCCAGGCAGCCCTCGTGCAGCAGGTATGTAGGTGGTACTGAGACGATGCTACGAAGCACCTGGGCTGACGGTCGTGGTGTTATCATACTAACATCAGCTGGGAGGCTTCAGTGCAAGGCAGGCTGGGTAAGAGAAGAGCCCCACAGAGCTCCTGTTCTCATTCCTCTAGATTTTCTTCCATCCTCTGTACACGTACACACACACACACAATGCTGACATGGTTGTCACCTCCACCTGGCTAGAATGAGGTGCCTCACCTTCTTGATAGAATTGTCAAATGCTTTTTTTATATTACATCTCAGTTGGGCTTCCCAGGTGGAGCTAGTGGTAGAGAATCCGCCTGCCAATGCAGGAGATGCAGGTTTGATCCCTGGGTTGGGAAGATCCCCTGGAGGAGGAAATGGCTACCCACTGCAGTGTTCCGGCCTGGGAAATCCCATGGACGGAGGGGCCTCGTGGGCTACGGACCATGGGGTCACAAAGAGTCAGGCACAACCGAGAGTCTGAGCACAGCAGGTCTCAACTAGACTGAATTCAGCTGCAAGCAATACCTGACTTGCAGTGGCTGAAACAATAAAGATGCTTAATTATCTTGTGTAACAAGTCACAGGACAGCAACAGAAATGTCACCGAGGCTTCAGTTTTCTAAACTTTTCCAGGCAGCCATCAGTGTACCAGCTTTTTGTCCCGAAAATTTAGCTTTGTCACCTCTGGGCTGCCTCCCATTTTCAACCTGCCAGTGACTAGAAGAAGGTGAGGTTTCTGGTTTTGTTTTGTATTTTTCTGAAGAAAGGAGCAAACTCTCTTCCAGAGCCTCCCTAACAGACAACCCCCTTATATTTCAGACACCAGACGTGGGTTACCAGCCCTCTCCTAAAATATCAAGGAACAGGGGCTGTTTCTGCTGGCTTACACCTATCACAGCTCACTTCGCCAGGTTCAAGGGAGAGACTTCTTAAAAGTAAGCAGGAAAGAGAACGTGGCTGTCCCTCTACACAGAGCCCCTTCACTGACGGAGGAAGGAACTGGAGCCCAGAGTGGTAAAGTCCCTCATCCAAGGCCACTCAAGACTTTGCAGAAGGACCAAGGTAAAACCCCAACCACTGACCCAGCCAGCTCCCACCACATCACCACGGGGCTTCTTCACCAACTGCGGCTGACCCTAAGCCCAAAAGGGCACTCCTCTGAGCTTGGCCAGAGGCATGACGCGGACAAAGTCAAGACCGTTAACAGAAGTGAGCCAAATGTGCCCAAATGCACCTCCAGGCCCCAGGGCCGCATGGGGCTGGGGCAGTCAGAGCAATTCCTGCTCCTCACAGGAGCTTGGCAGGCGGGCCACGGGAACCCAGAGCCTACAAACAGCATCTCTGTAGCCGCCTGGACCCCCGCCAAGCTGCCTCATTCCCTGGGGCTGACCTCATGTTTCTGAAGAGCCTCAAGACGCCGGAGGTCTGTGTGTTGCCTGTCCTGCCAACAAAGGCAACGGCCCAGGATGGGGCCTGGGGTCCATGTGGAGAGGTGGACACCCGGAGCCCAAGCATCTCACAACTCACCCCTGCCCTGCCCTGCCTGTGGCACGCTGGCCCCATTCCAGAAGAAACGGAAGATACGCTGTCTAAGCTCTGAGATGAGGCCCCTCCTGCTCTGTCTTCCTGCCCCCAACCACCTGAAGGTGTCCCTCGAAGAAATTTTCACACTCAGGCTTTTCTGTTTCAGTGTGGACTTCTGGAAGCGGAACAAAAGGCAGTCAGACCTCTTCCAACAGAGGTCCTAAGCACATCTCAGAAGTCAGCCAAAGAGCCTCAGAGAGAGCTAGAGAGCTCATCTGAGGTCTGCACTTGGTGACTGCTGATTGAGCCAAGAACTGGGGCAGGCACACACTCTAGCCTTTCTGGGGTCACTGACAGTATACTGAGGTGCAGCATGTACCCCCTCCTCCAAAAAAAAAAAAAAAAAAGCCCTTGACCTCCACTTCCAGACATTCTTTCAGGGCAAACACCTACTCTTGGCAAGGCTGACAGCAGATGAGGTGAGTAGCCCGGGGAAACAGCATGGAGCCAGGGCCCCAGGACGCACCCTGCCAGCTCTCCCCAGGACATCTGCCTCAAGATTACCACAACCCACCCACCCAGGCTGCAGCTCCCGATCCAGGCATTTGTTCCCATTCAAGTTCACTTAAAAGCGTTTCTTTCCCTGCAAATCCACAAGGGCTAAAAAGTCCACATGAGGAAAGAAAGCCTCTCCTAGTTGCCATTCTCTCTGGTCTGACCAAGAGGGGCTGGCCCCAGCCGCTGGTGGCTTTAAACTTTGCTCACAGAGATTTTTCTCAGAATAGTAGCTCGCAGTCTTCATAGCTTGAAAAGCCCGCATACCTTGAAAGTACGCAGGCTGCAGGGCTGCAAGAACAGAGTGGAATTTTCCATTTATAGAATAATACTCTTCATACCACTCTGGGGGCCAGCATTCTCGTGGTAAGTTCAGTGTCAGCAAACCCACCACGCTTCTGCAGGAGCCCCACGCCAGCCGGGCCCTTTTATTTATTTTTGGTGGGAGACAGGAGGAAATAAAGGAATAGTTTTTCAACTTGAGTGCCAACACAAACTTGGAAAAGGAACCGGCTTGGCAAGTGCTGAATATCACTGCCTGGTTTGGGGACTTAAATCAACCGTCAGAGAGTAGGAGGTGAGGAAGAGGCTGAAAAATATACCTTCCACCCCGGCATGTAGATGACAGGCACCATGTTACTTCCTCAAGACCTTCCCTGTCCCTGCTGTGTGGTCCCTGGATCATGCCTGAGGGCAGGGGCCCAGACCAAAGGCACAAGGCCCCATCTCGCTTCTCTTCCTCCGTACCCCCATGTGCTACACTTGATTTCTGCTGATGCACGCACAGACTCAAAGTCTGAAATAGCTTCCAGATTCACAGTGTAGAGGGAAGGCTACCAAGCCAGTCACAAAGAGGCCCAAGTCCTCACTCTGGTAGTGACAAATTCACTGTGTGGCCTAAAGATGCCTTCTCTTTCTGGGTCTCATTTTCTTCATCTGTAAAGTAAGATCGGACTGAATGATCCCAAAGATCCCCTTCACTACGAACACTGGGACTCATTCATTCATTCTACTGTTAACCCGAGCCAGCACTAGGTTCTGGGCATCCCTAGGGAGGCACTCTACACCTGCTGGGACATACCCAGACCCACCCACTAATGACAGCTGCAACAATCTCCCAACCCTTGTTTCAACAGACAGAGCTCCTCCAGAGAGAGGAAGGAAAACCCTGCCTGCAAGCTTACAGGAGGCAGTGTCCCCGCCCCTCGGCACCCTACAGGAACCCTCCTCCCACCTAATACTTTTCCTACTTTCCATATTTTAAAAAACCGTGCTGCTCCTTCTCCTGGGAAGGGCATGACCATCTCATAGCCACCAAAATCTTCTATTTTCCACCGTTTTTACAAAAGTACAGTATTCATTTCAAAGTATTAAATGGTGACGCTGAAGTGGCCCCTGAATACGCTTTGTTATTTCAATTGCACAAACACCTCCTTTGTCAATACGGTGCCCCCACCCCAGGGGCAGGGGGAAGTGAGGAGCTACACACAGACTTAGAAACACACACACTGATCACTGTCCTAAGGCCCTCACCCCTACCTGTCTGTCACCAGCTACTGGCCACCACCTGGTTCTCGGAACACCTGTTGGGAGGCGCTACAGTGCTGCTGTGGGAAATCTATGTGTCCTTCCACTACTTACGAGGTAAGAACCAAAACCTCTCTGAAGCTCTCTGAGGTTTGTGCGAGGATTCCACCCAGTTGAAAGCTCTCCAAAACGCTGTGCAAAAGGAAGTTACTTGATTGCTGGGCGGCTCCTACTTAAAAACTGCATCGTTAGCTCGCACCAAGTCTTGCCTCCCCATATCTTTCCTTGCTGATGCTGATGAGAAGGAGAGAGGAGAGAAGGGGTTTCTCAGAAGGCAGAAGGCTGGCCCAGGCGCACTATAAAGCTCACCCCCATCCAGGACTGATCACCTGTTCCAAACCAGGGGACGAGCGAAGGCGGGCCCCAGCAGCCGCCCCTCCCCTCTATCCCCCTCCCATCCCAGCTGCTCAGTAGGGCACGCCCCCTCCCCCGGATTCACCAATCACCGTCTGGAGCGGCGCCCGTGGCGCAGGGGGCTCTGGTCAGCAGCCAATTAGCGCAGCGGCCCGAGGCGGTGCCTTTCCGCCCCCTCCCAGAATGAAAGCTGCCCCGCAGCTGGCGAGGCAGGCGCAGCGCGTGGGGTGCTGGTGTCTCGCCTGCCGGAGCAGCGCGCGCTCACTGCCCGCCCGCCCCCTGCGCGTCCGCCTCCGCTCCGCCTCCGTCCCGGGCGCGGGCGAGGTGGCCCGGGCGGGGGAGGGCAGGGGGCAGGGCCGCGGCTGAGAGGCCGCGGGGCGGGGAGGAGCGGGGCCCGATAAAAGGCGGCGAGGCAGCCCCACCCCGAAGCAGGCCGGCGGGCAGGCTCGGCTCGTCCCTTCCGTCCGGCCCGCGCCGGCGGCGGGGAGGTGGCGCGCGCGGCCCGCACCCCGCCCATGGAGGCTTTCCCCTGGGCGCCCCGCTCGCCCCGCCGCGGCCGCGCCCCCCCGCCCATGGCGCTTGTGCCCAGCGCCCGCTACGTGAGCACCCAGGGCCCGGCGCACCCGCAGCCCTTCAGCTCGTGGAACGACTATCTGGGACTCGCCACGCTCATCACCAAAGCGGTGGACGGCGAGCGGCGCTTCGGCTGCGCCCGCGGCGGGGACGGCGGCGGGGACGGCTCCCCGCCCTCTTCTTCCTCCTCGTCGTGCTGCTCCCCCCACGCGGGGGCCGGGCCCGGGGCACTGGGGCCCGCGCTGGGGCCGCCCGACTACGACGAGGACGACGACGACGACAGTGACGACCCGGGGTCCCGGAGCCGCTACCTGGGGGGCGCGCTGGAGCTGCGAGCTCTGGAGCTGTGCGCGGACCCTGCCGAGGCCGGGCTGCTGGAGGAGCGCTTCGCTGAGCTGAGCCCGTTCGCTGGTCGCGCCGCCGCCGTGCTTCTGGGCTGCGCACCCGCCGCCGCCGCGGCCACCGCCGAAGCAGCGCCGCGAGAGGAGCGGGCCCCGGCGTGGGCGGCCGAGCCCAAGCTGCACGCCGCCAACGGGGCGGCCGCTGCCCGGCTGCTCAAGCCCGAGCTGCAGGTGTGCGTGTTTTGCCGGAACAACAAGGAGGCGGTGGCGCTCTACACCACCCACATCCTGAAGGGACCCGACGGGCGGGTGCTGTGCCCCGTGCTGCGCCGGTACACGTGTCCCCTGTGCGGTGCCAGCGGCGACAACGCGCACACTATCAAGTACTGCCCGCTTTCCAAAGTGCCGCCTCCGCCTGCAGCCCGCCCGCCGCCGCGCAGCGCCCGGGACGGCCTGCCCGGCAAGAAGCTTCGCTAAGGGCCCGAACCCCGGTCTGCTGCTTCCACCTGACGCCACCAGGGTAGCCGCCCGCCTACTCTCGTGTTTGGTCTGCGCACCATCTCTCCCTCGCTGCCTGGGACTGTGGAGCTCGTCTTGGTTTTTCCAGAGGAAGCCGACGGTACTATTTTCCTGTCGAAGAGCGGTTGAGACTAGACGTTAAAATCTTGTTTCTAGTTTGTGCACATCCAGACGGTGAAGGCTGGGTATTCCACTAACTGAAATGTGGCAACTTAGAGGCGCTGCGGTTTATTTATACGTCGACCTATTCTAGATGCGCATCAGTATGAAATTCTCAATCTAATCTTGGATGTTTAATTTTATGAATGGAGGCACTTTACTAGGTCTAGAATATTTTTTTAAAAGCCTCTCAACTGAACTTAAAACTGGCGATTTTATGGAGTGTCAGCAAAGTGACTATTTTATTGTTTGAAACAAGTAATATTTCTGTTGTCCTTACCCAGTTGTAATTCCAGGTGAAGCCCTGCCTGGTAGCAGCATTAAGCGAAGACTTGGTATGCTTTACAGTGTTAGTTTGGGTGGGTGTTCCCTCCTTGTGGCTTGTTTTTGTCCTAGCTGGAGATATATAAAATGTACAATTTGTAGGTAGCAGATAGAATACAGCTCATGTATGTACCAGATCTTATTACTGAACGAGCACCTACCGTTTTCCCCCTTTAAAAATAGTGCCAAGTTATAATCATATTGTGTATACACTTGAAAATGGTGCTGTTTAAAAAAATTGTGTATTTATATAGTAACAGTATATGTATTCATTAACCTTGCCTTTAACTCTACTACTTAACTTTTTCTTTATGCCCTTTCCTATTCCAGTTCTTCAAAACTGTCATACTTAAGATCAAAAGGGTGTAGTATTCATTCACTCTAAATTGCTTGATTTCAGGGTCTCTAAAATAGTGTAAATCTTATTCCAGCTGTTGCCTCTCAGACTAAATGTTAAGATGGAATCCTTTGAGCTCTGGAAGGTTAATGGAACAACTGGTGTTCAGGAAGGTTCCACTCTGGACTGTGTCAGCTTTAAACCATCATAGAAGTCCTCAAACCAGTCCAAGTACCAATTAGAGGAACTGACTGGGCGTAGGGAGTTAAGACATGGAACACAGCCTCCCTCTATTGTGTTCCCATTCTCATTAGAAGACATCCCTTCTGGAATCCCACCAGTTATTTTCATCCGGGAGATTAAATCTAATCTTGGGCAAAGGTGCTGGACTTCTACTTTAACCCCCCATCTTCAAGTCCACCACAGTGCATACTACACCGTTTGTACCATCAGAACAGACACAGACGGTAAAAATGGAAATGAATTAACAAAGTCATCTAAAATGTACAAAATCACTATCTGAAAATAACAGCAAGAGATTTAGTCTTTAGAGGTTCCAGGAGAACATTAGCCAGGTTATTGAAAATTCATATTAAACAACTACATCCCTCCACAGCAAATCTGCTTGTTTTAAACTCAAAGAAGCTGCCATGATAGCTGGGATAGCTATGAGCGTTTCTGGTCAAAGGGTGAAAGAAGGGGGTTGGGGGGCACACAGGCAAACCATTTCTTAATGAGAAACTTCAGATATGAATATACCTAAACTCAAAAGTATGCATTAACTTCTCTTCAGTTTTGCTAGAAAACATCAATTTGAGTTTTGCTTTCTGGGTTGTTTTTAGGTCACATGAATTCCTGTCACCTCTTGCCACTGCTTTAATTCTACCTTTTCAAGAGTCACTATTAACAGATGGGTGCATTCTCCAGAGGGGAAGGACTAGGCAGGTGACTTACTATCAGCAGCAGCCCCCCAACCCCCACCAGCCATTTGCCTGTTTTCAGCCAACTTCAGCTTCTAGTATTTTAAAGCGTAACAGAGAATGTCAATAGTTCTCTACAACTCTCTTCTGAAAAAGTTTACTAAACAGGCTGTAACATACTTAAAAGCAACTCTCAATCTGAAACATGTTTTAAGCACTTGAAAAGCTAAATTTAAGATAAAAGGAAATCCAATCTTTTAAAGTCTAGAAAATATAGTGACAAAAGTACTTAAGACTGCATATTTTGGGTAAAAGATGTATGGAATCCTCAGAAGAGCTTTACCAACTGTGCAGCCACAGACTGCCTTACATTTTAAAATCGAACCACAAATGAACATGTACTATCAAAGAAAAATTTCAGTTAGTCCTAATTTTCTAATCTGTTCTTAGCTACAACATGAACATTCCTTCCATTATTTGCAGTATATTTTAGTTAGACTTACAAAATCTTAAGTCAGTGTCCAGCCAAACCATGTCACACATACAGATGCCCACCTCCCCCAGTAGCCACTTTGGACAACCACTGGAATGTGGAAACTTCTTTGGGCCGCTGCCTCCACCCTCAAATCCATCCATACTGACAGTGATGACACCCTGTCTACAAATGCAGAATAAACACCGAGGGAGGAGGCGAGACTGTGAGGCCCTGAGCAGGGTCAAAAGCAGCCGCACTCTTCTGCCCTTGCCCTCTGCTCCGATTCCAACACCCAGGTCACAGAGCTTGGAGGACAGCACATCTGGGGGGGGGGGAGGGGGTATGGGGAGGAAGGATGGTTTGCAAACTAGCCTGGAAACCTAACCATCAGACAGCCATCTAAACAGATCAGCTCAAATGAATGTCTGCTGGGCCCGTGTGTGACTGCCCGGGCATGTCCTCTTCTGGTAACGTGGGACAGGGCAGGTTACTGTTCCAAGTTTTCACTTGTTATAAAAGGCCCTCTTCTCACAAGACTTTCACTTGTTTGAAATATAAATAAAAAGTGAGTTCTATCATTATTAACATCAAAAAGGAAAGGCTGCATTTGGTAAAGTTTTTTATAAAAAAAGCATCCATACTCCCTCTTCTGGCCTCACGGCTGCACCAAGAGTAATTCTCACCTCTACTCAACACCAGAAAGAATCTAAGTGCCTAGAGCCACTATAAATTTGCAATTAACATTATGTGAAATCAATTATGCTTTTAATTTCAGGGGAAAACTCAAGATGTACATCACACACACACCACACAGAGAGGACAACTTTACAGGGAAACACAACTTTACACACACACATCCCTATACAGACAGACAACTTTACAGGGAAACTAAGAGGTTCACCCAGTAACAGAGGAAGACACTTTAGTGGAAACATCCTAGCCACATTTGCTTTTTGTTATATTTAGGTTATTTTCTTTGATACTCAACAGTGAGAAAGTTAATACCACTGGTAAAACCTCAAGTGAAATAAACTCAACGAATATGCAAGCTAAACATTATATATGAAACACTTAACTCTAACCACAAATCAACACTAAAACAAATTCTGTAAGTGTTTTATTTATCATTGAAGAAAAAACACAGCAGCAAGTTCTGTGTTGGCTTCAATAAGACCAAATAGTTAATCTTTAACATAGCTACTGCACTCCAAAATTGAAGTCAACACAGTCATTACTACAAATTACTTATTCAAAGAATCTATCCTGAAGAGAAAGGAAATTAGGAAAAAGAATTTAAAGAATTCCTCCAAACCACACATTTATAAATATTGTCATATTTAAAATGCTTGAAAGGCATGAATTCTCCATAAATGGAAAAGCAGTTTGCTATTGGCAACAGAAAAAACTCAGCCACAGTTTACCAAATGCTTTAAAATTTAAAAGCTTTATCTGTTTTGGATTCACACTCCAGCAGTATTCTCGTCATTATAATAATGACCGCAAGTTGGTTTATACTCACCTTCTTTCAAGTAAAATCTACCAAAAACTCCACTGTATCCAATGTGTATAATGTTTACTGCACTCAGAGTAAACCTAAAAACCTTCTGAATTTAGTAAATAGTAAATACCTCAAAATACCTAGAGGTATGTCTCAATGGTGTGAGAACTGTTTCAGCTCCCTGTTTTAGAGACTTCAGATACATTCTCTATAACAGAACCTTACTTCATTCCAAATTAATACCAGATATTTCAAAATCAAAAGAAAAAAGATCAGTTCTATACCAACATACAGGTGTTACTCAATACCTGAAGAATTCTCCTTTTAAATTTTAGTTTTTCTTTTTTGTAAACAAATGATTGACGAAATAATGCAACACCTTAAATTCAAAAACATGGCGTGGTTTTCCAACCGTCTGTGGATGTGGTGCCTGATCAATCTATTATATAGGATTAATAGAAGTTCATGCTTTTTGTGTTATGGTGAGACATTAAAGAATCCAATTTAGATTGGTTGAAGCACAAATATAATAATCCTTGAATGTGATCAAACCTATGTAAAGACATGAATTTAAATCCATTATCTTGAGACTTAACGTCGTACTGTGGTCCATCCATCTTCATCAGTCTCATTTTTAGTACGACGAAGAGATTCCCTATCTTTCTCAGCTCTCCAGGAGGTCTTCTCTTTCTCACCTTCCCTTTCTCGATCTCGGTCTCGGTCTCGGTCTCTCGAAAGAGCTGCAGGAGGAACACGACGAGGGGGATCCCGCTCTTCTGCCCGGTCATCTTTCCTGTCATCAGCACGTCTCCAAGAACTTACTTTAATTAAAAGAAAAGGAGAGAAAATAAATTTGTACTGTATTCTATCAGCTCAGACTAAATAGAACTGAAGCAAAAGGAATGCCTCAAATTACTCAGAAATTCAGTACTGAAGATAATAGAGAATCTTCATTAAAAAAAAAAGCTAAATACATTTTAATCATTTTGATACAATTTCTGAAAAACCTTTAAAATAGACTTAAAAATAACAACTTGCAAGCAATAAATCACTGGCCTGGGAAGTGTCCTAATTTTTAAAAAATATTTAGGATAAGGTGACAAAAATCTGGCTGGATAAAAATTTTTTACAGAATTTTCGGCTGTTTAAGACTTAACAGCAAATATGTGAAATATATTTCATTATACTATAAAAGAAGAAATACCCTCGATGTAAAACCAAATAAACAGTAAAAGCTTTTGAGGCAAAAGTACCATGGTCATTTTAAACAAAATAAAAGTGAAACTGAAGTTGCTCAGTCCTATCTGACTCTTTGCAACCCCATGGACTGGAGCCTACTAGGCTCCTCAGTCCATGGAATTTCCCAGGCAAGAGTACTGGAGTGAGTTGACATTTCCTTCTCCAGTAACTGTGTAAAGACCATGAACTTTAAATGGAATAAATGATCTACTTGGCCATCTTATTTTTGGTGTTCACAGAAGTTAGAGAGACAGTAAATCCCCTCATCAACTATGGCTCCCTGGTATTCAGAGGTCACACAGAAAGCACATCTCTACCTTCCTCACGCTCTGATCTGAGAGGCGGTCCTCTTCGGTCCCTGTCATCTCGTCTGTCCCTTAGATCACGGCGATCATCTCTCTCGCGACGCCGGTCATCGCGGTCCCTATCGTCACGACGACTTGCATCTCTCCAGCTTGAAGACTCCTCAGCTGGTCCTCTTCTCCAGCCACCTTCATCCCTGCAAGCCAATTCAAATGACACGTTAAGGTCTGTCGTTAGACAACATGGGTAAATTTAAGTGGATATATAATACCCAGGTCAGCAAATAACAGGAATAAACTTTAAACTCGTGAAGTCACTCAGTTGTGTCCGACTCTGCGACCCCGTGGACTGTAGCCTACCAGGTTCCTCCATCCCTGGGATTCTCCAAGCAGGAATACGGGAGTGGGTTGCCATTTCCTTCTCCAGGAGATCTTTCCAACCTAGGGATCGAACCTGGGTCTCCCGAACTGCAGGCAGATGCTTTACCATCTGAGCCACCAGGGTCTTAAACTCATGAGTTGACCTCAAACTGATGCTTCTTCAGGCATGAAGTCAGATGAGAACATCTGGCTCTGCACTGTCCAACAGAATGGTCATTACCCATTCCAAACACTCAACAGTCAAACATGATAGCTGGTTACTGTGTGGACATTACATCTACAGGACACTTTCAGCCTTGCAGGAAACTGTCCTGAATTGTGCTGATCTAGATTAGGTTAGTACAAAGCCACTTTGACCAGATGAAGCCAGCCAGAACTCTTAAAACTAGTAAAAGCAAAGTGAAAGTGAAAGTGAAGTCACTCAGTCGTGTCCGACTCTTTGCGACCCTATGGACTATGTAACTTATCAGGCTCATCTGTCCATGGGATTCTCCAGGCAACAGTACTGGAGTGGATTGCCGTTTCCTTCTCCAGTGGATCTTCTCAACCCAGGGATCGAACCCAGGTCTCCCGCATTGTAGACAGACGCTATACTGTCTGAGCCACCAGGGAAGTCCTAGTAAAAGCAAACGGGCTTTTTAATAATTTAAAAGCAATAAATGGACCTCAACCACAGGGGAAAAGTAATGGACAGTGAAGAACCTGGACTGGTTCCACCACCACAGAGGCACACAACCTACAGACAGCACCAGCCTGCCTGGCCCCTCTTTGAAGAAAGGAATCTGGTTCAATCAGATGACCTCTAAATCTTTTAAAATCTATGATTCTACTAGATAAAAATATGCTAGGGGGGAGCATGTTTTTCAAAAATATCTAGGAATGCACAGGACATTAAAAGAATTTTAACCGTAAGGCCAGTCTTAACCAGAGTATCAAACCTTGGCCGTCTGAAGCGGTCATCTCGATCACCATCTCTCTCTCTGTCTCTCTCTCTCTCCCTCTCTCTGTCTCTTTCTCTCTCCGGGTCCCTGTCGTTCTCGTCTCGATCTTGATTATCTCGGTCTCTCTCTTTTTCCCTCTCCCATTCTCGGTCTTCTGATGGTCTCGAGTCTCGAGGTGGACCCCAACTCTCTTCTCTGGCTTTTTCTTTCTCTCTCCATCCACCTAGGTTTAAAAAAAAAAAAAAGAAAGAAAGAAAATTTCCACTCAAGAAACAGATTGGCAACCACAAATCTTGATGTTAATCCATCACCTCTGTAATGGCTAATTAAGACACTCTAACATAATTTTAAAAAACTAAATGCATTTACCTCATTTCACAGAACCAACTCCTATTTTGACTACCTATTATTGTTTTTCTAACATATAATACATAGGAAGTTTATGTTCCATATGCAGAGATTTCAGGTATAAAAATCTGTAAACCTGTTCTGACAGTGAAGCCAACTCACTGAAGCAGAGAACTTCAAGAAGGAGGGGTAGGATCTAGATCTGAGAGAGCGAGCCCCAATTATGAGTTCACTTATATCTTTCAACATTTTCAAAACCTAACTAAAAAGACTCTTTCCTTTCACAATCCTGCCCTCTACCATTTACCACCAAAGGTCATGAAATAAGGACAAAGCCTTTGGCCCTGCTCGGTATCTCACTTAGCCGAGTGATGTCCCAATCTAGGGAAAATGTGTGCACACAAGTGCACAGGCGCACACACAAAAGGAAATGAAAGTAAGCAAATTATTTTGATGAAAATCTCTTATAGCTGCAAGGCCAACACTTATCACCACTACCATTTATATTCTGGTGGGCTACAGCACTAGTCTAAACCGTCTATTAGCTCTTTCAATACCACCATAAGGTCATGAAATAAGGACAAAGCCTTTGGCCCTGCTCGGTATCTCACTTAGCCGAGTGATGTCCCAATCTAGGGAAAATGTGTGCACACAAGTGCACAGGCGCACACACAAAAGGAAATGAAAGTAAGCAAATTATTTTGATGAAAATCTCTTATGGCTGCAAGGCCAACACTTATCACCACTACCATTTATATTCTGGTGGGCTACAGCACTAGGCTAAACCGTCTATTAGCTCTTTCAGTCCTATCCACAGCTCTGAGATAAGCAGATTATTCCATACCTGCTAATTTGCTACTTGCTAAAAAACTGTTATGCCAAAATTAGCACTCCAGCACGTTCACAAGTCACTCCCAGGCATGTACCAGTGGGAAATATTTGGGCCACCTGACGGGCCTGTTCTCAGAGGAGCTCAAACAAGGCAATGCTGTCTTCTGGCTGCAGCTCTCCTACTTTAAACAAGTAGCCTATGAGTGGCCTATTTAGTACCACATTTCCACTTTTTTGTGCTTCTTTTTAGTGATTTCAGTTGCCCCCAGCACTCTCCCAAAGACAAAAAGGCAACGAACATGACTTAGAAAATAACAGTGTTAGATAAAACTTCTTCCAGGAATAAGTGACTGTGTTGGCCGGGAGTTCAATGCTAATGAATCAGTAATATACATTAAATGAGGCATCTTTAAACAGAAAGTTAAAACAAGGTTATGTGTTGACTGGCTGGAAAAAACTGACCAGAGGGTTCAGGAAGAAACAGGAACCTAACCTAGTATTTCCCTTAGTAGCAGTGGTTCAGTATTCACTGACTTTATAAAAATGTAATTATCATGAATTAATGAGAATCTACTATGCTATTATCCCCATGTTACATAAAGCACAGCAAAGTTAAGTTTACCCAAAAGTCACAAAGCTTCACAATGGAATGAAGTGAGAAGAAACACGAGTATGCAACAGAAACCACTCAGGCTAAGGGGCAGGCAGGTGCTCAAACTGCTTTTAAAACAAATTACTAAAAAGACATCAGTCATTGAAAAGATATAAGAAGGATGAAAAGAGCAGAGTAAAGGAGAACTCCCATCTTATACAATTAGATGGACAGTGATGCCCTTGAAGAGAAACGTGTGTGTATGTCTTTCCCCCCACCACTGGGGTTGGGGGGCACGCGGTGGGCAGGGCGGAATTCTGTTTTCGTAGGTTAAGTCTGAAGTGTCAGTGACCAGGTGCTACATAAAAGTTGGAAACACAGGTGTGAAGGTATGGGGAAAAGTCATCTGGGCAAGACAGTAATGAAGGCATAGACCTGTACACAATTATTCGAGAATAATAAAAATTATGAAGGAGGAATAGTTCCCTGGTAGTCCAGCAGCTATAAAAATTCCACATTCCCAATGGAGGCCTGGGTTCAATCCTTGGTCAGGGAACTAGAACTCACATGCCACTAAGATCTTGTGCTCGGCAACTAAGTCCCAGCTGCTGCTGCTAAGTCACTTCAGTCGTGTCTGACTCTGTGCGACCCCATAGATGGCAGCCCACTAGCCCCCCCACCCCCATGTCCCTGGGATTCTCCAGGCAAGAACACTGGAGTGGGTTGCCATTTCCTTCTCCAATGCATGAAAGTGAAAAGTGAAAGTGAAGTTGCTCAGTCATGTCTGACTTAGCAACCCCATGGACTGCAGCCTACCAGGCTCCTCCATCCATGGGATTTTCCAGGCAAGGGTACTGGAGTGGGGTGCCATTGCCTTCTCCCAGCACAGCTGAATAAATAAAACAAAAGTCTAAAAGGATGAACAGGCCCAAGATGGAGAAAGGAAATGGGCTCCTCTCATGAACATGATGCCATGGATTTTCAAGAGTACAAATGACAAGTATATTTTTATTTTTCATTACTTCTACGAGGAGTCCAGTCCAGGAAGGATCCTGAAGAACACTGATACTTACAGACAAGCACACAAAGAACCTCAAAGCCCTGAAATAGCAGGAACATGTCTTACTTAACAATCAAAATGTAAGTTGTCTTTTGAGACCTGTATTTTTTCTTTGAAATAACTGCTACCCTCTACAGAATAGCGGGGATTAGCTGGTGTAAAATTTCAGGTAGCATTTGTAAATCCATATAAAGCATCCAATTTGGTTTTTTGAATACCACAATTTTACCTGGTTTGACAAATGGTCTCCAGGGACCAGGTCGTGAATCATCACCCCTTCTGGGAATCCGATCGTCATCAGCCCGTCTTGAGATCCGATCGTCATCCATGTTTCTCCAAGGCCCCCTGTCATCATCTGTACCACGCCTGGAAAATCTGTCATCATCTGCACCACGCCTGGAAAATCTATCATCGTCGGTATTCCGCCAAGTTCCTCGATCATCATCCAAGCCCCGCCTGGGACCCCGGTCATCATCCATGCCCCGCCTGGGACCCCGGTCATCATCCAAGCCCCGCCTGGGACCCCGGTCATCATCCATGCCCCGTCTGGGACGATCGTCGTCAGCATTCCTCCAGGACGAACGCTCATCGTCTGCACCTCCTCGGCGCGGCCCCCGGTCCTCATCCAGCCCTCGCCTGGGTCCTCTGTCCTCATCAGCCGTGCGCCAGCTTCCCCTGTCCTCGTCTAGTCCTCGTCTAGGCGGTCTGTCATCATCTGTGTGACGCCAGCTACCCCTGTCTTCATCTCCAATTCGTCTGGGAGGCCTGTCATCGTCTGCACTACGCCAAGAAGGCCGGTCATCGTCCGCCCCCCTGCGAGAGAACCGATCTTCATCAGGACCACGCCGTGGGCCTCTGTCGTCATCCATGCCACGTCGGGGAATGCGATCATCGTCTGGTCTGAGAGAGGACTCTCTCTCTTCATCATCCCCCAGGCGCCTCGGTCGGTCGTCGTCTCTTCTGTGAGGTCTCTCTTCGTCCCGCCCTTCTCCGCGTCTCCACTCCCTACAGAGTAACAGACCAAACATCTGTAAGAGTGTGCTTTCTTAAAAGTAAATGATCTCTTCGGCAATGATTTTACTCACTTCCAAAGTGTAAATTCACTTCATTCCAAATAAAGTGTTCCAATTAAAAAAAAAAAAAACCCACAAAATCCAAAAGTTTATGTCAACAAATAAACCAGTAAGCAGACAACAACTGCCTCTAAAAGGTATCTGCACTTTATGAGGAATGCCTTAGCAATTTCTAAATCTATTACTACCGGCTTTCAAAACGACAAGAAAAATACTATGAAACCACTCACTATACTCTAACCTCAATACCATTAGTTTAGGAAATTAAAAATGAAAGAAAAACCTAAAGCACGTATTTTCCGAGATATCTATTCTATGTAATTACAGCAGCACTAAAGTAAACCACGACAAACATTTCACTAATAGATATGCATACAGTTCTTCATGACTCCCTTTTCCCCACCCCCACAAAATATGCTGAATTAGAAAAACACTAGTACTAACACTAAATACTAACAGGACCTATGATTAGTCTCTTCTCCTTAATTCTACTTACTTCTCTGGAGGGCCTCTTCTCCACTCAGAATCTGTTTCGGGTCCTTTTCTCCAAGTGCCTTCTGTGTCTCTATCTCCCCAACGAGAGTCCTACATTGAGCAAAGTGAGAGGCACTACATTAGCAACATCGCTGATAGAAACTGAACGGGAACCTCAAAGAGCTAGTTGCTATAGCACAAAGAGAAGAAAAAAATAACTGAAACATTAAAAGAGATAAAGGATAGGACTTTGAAAGGCCAGAAGAAGAGAAAAGGAGAAAAAAATCTTCCTAAGACAATTCAACATGCTCTACGTAAACTGAATCCTGACTGACGAGGCACACATGCCAGAAAGGGTGAGCAGTAAAGGCCTAAGCTCAGGCAGCTAAACAAAGACTTGGTGAAACATTAGAACTGCTTTTCTCAGAGCTTCCTAGGAACACAACAGAATATCTACTGAACTAAAAAGATCAAGACTATTGTCAAGAACCCTCTTCCCACTAAGTACTAGGACAGTGAGCACTGACAGGTCTCTCAACTTCTGAAGGAGGGTGCTTTTGGATTGGCTAAACCAATGAACCGTTATGGGACTGTGAGAGAAAAACAAACCTCTTGTGAGGCATACACAAAAATAAAATATAAAATATACAAAACAAAAAATCTACATGCAAAGGGGAAAAGATACAGTGTAAACATATTTTAAACTAAATCCCCTTGCCAATGCAGCTGTAAAACTGCTAAGTGAATTCTAAATAGAAAACATTGTTTAAATGCATTGGAGGCAATACATTTAAGTAAAGCCTTTAAATAGATGTGGCTCAGACGGTAAAGAATCTGCCTGCAATTCAGGAGACCCCCTGGGTTGGGAAGATTTCCCCTGGAGAAGCGAATGGCTCCTCACTCCAGTATTCATGCCTGGAGAAGTCCATGGACAGAGGAGCCTGGCCAGCTACCCACAGTCCATGGGGCTGCAGAGTCGACACAGCTGCAGGACCAACACAGGTGCTACTGCAAGAGGCAAAGAGGCCTTAAGCCTCATCGGCGCTGGGCTTCTCAGGTGGCTCTGTCAGTAAGACCGAGCAGTTCAGGAGACCAGGGCTTGACCCCTAGGTTGGGAGGGCATGGATGGGGGCCCGGCAACCCACTCGAGTATTCTTGCCTGGAATCCCCATGGACAAAGGGGGCTGTCGGGCTGCAATCTGGGGGGTCACAAAGAGTCAGATGCGACTAAGCACAGCAGTGCTTCTTTTCTTTGTTTTGCACATTTTGTTTGTTCTAAAGAAAGGGAAGAGTTCTCACAATCTACAGACTCTAAGTTTAGACTTTGAAAAGAATGGATGGTAAAAGAGCAGAGAAAAGCATAAATGCCAAAACAAACGTCAGGAAAAAAGGCACAAGCACTAGTTAGTTATAAAGGCACAAGCACTAATTAGTTGCCACAGTTAGCTACCATGTTAAACATGAACAGAAAGAACTGAACACTCTCCAACTGAAAGGGAAGGGGGAGCTAACAAAACACAAACAGCAACAAAGGATGAACACAGAACTGCATACTGATAAAAAAAAAAAGCCTTTGAAATACCTCATCTGCTTCAGAAGAACTAAATTAACAGGATGTAGCAAATCACACCCACTCACCCACACACACACCCTCCCCCCACACACACACCTCCACACACACCCACCCACTCACCCACACACACATCCCCCCCAACTCTGTGCCCCAAAGGAAAAGAACACTCATAATAATTACCAACAAGACTAACAAAACTAAAAATCCATTCATATAAAACAAACTCAAGGCTACATAGCTAGGAGCAGACCCTCCAATAAAGGGAAGCATGTGATACAGGTGCGGCACAAATAAAGGCTCAGAGACATGGCAAGCAATAAACCCTCCAGCTACTTACCACTAACCTTAAAAAGCAGCGGTATTTCATTTAAAGGACAGCACAGACACATTGCAGGAAAAACAAAGAGCATGCAGGCAGATGTCACAGATGCAAAAAAAAAAGCTAACACTAGTTCAGAATAGCTAGAGCAGAAGTGACCAAGAAAACAGCGACTGATGAAGCTAACGAAACAACAGTAAACATAAAACATAATTAAACACACCTTGGCTGCTAAGGTGTGTTTAATTTAGTTGGATTCCAAGCAATGAGTATAACCCAAAGGAGGGTCTGAAACCGAAAGCAGAGGTAACAATCAAGTATGCGTTATGAAAAACCAAGCAAGCCACAGTACAGATGAAGGTCTGAGGCTGGGGGAAAAGATGACAACCAGGGATAAGACCTGTAAGTAACACAGGCAAAAGAAACCAGCTGAATTAAATAAGGCAGGAGCATAGGGACAGAAAGGAGGGATGGGTTTGAAATAACGTGGTTTAAGGAGGTAGCAAACTACTGCCAGGAGAAAGTATCAAGACACCCTCTTTACACAAGATAAAGCAGAAGCACTGGTCGCTTTGGACACGAATGGAAATTAAAATAAACACTCAGACCAGCATTTGGAGCACCTGGTAATCTTGTTAAAATGCAAATTCTGGTTCAAAAGATTTGGCTCTGAGCCTAAGATTGCATTTCTATCAAGGGATGTTGAATACTGGCTGGTCCCACAAATTCATCTTTGAGGACCCTTACATCATAGGAACTCCTTTCAAGGAACCGAACAGCTCCTCTTCCATATGACTGTGCTACTTTTCATCAAATACTTAATTTCATGAGATTAGTTCTTCCTGACAAGTACTCTAAAGCTTATAAAATCCCAGCTTACTAAGACAAGTCTAATCCCCTCCCCATCCTCCTTAGGAACCCTCGTCTTTGGAAAGATAAAGAAGTATCAGACTTAAATCTGAACGATGTGATTCAAAACACCATGCCCAGACACTGACACACGCAGCCAGCTCTGATATGCAGAGACCTGGCTGATCCCTGGTGGCTCAGACGGTAAAAGCGTCTGCCTGCAATTCGGGAAACCCGGGATTCCTGTGTCGGGAAGATCCCCTGGAGAAGGAACTGGCAATCCACTCCAGCACTCCTGCCTGGAAAAATCCCATGGACGGAGGAGCCTGATAGGCTACAGTCCATGGAGTCATAGGGTCGGACACGACTTGGCGACCTCGCTTCACTTTCACTTAGCACTGAGGCCCGTACTTACCTTTCTAGAAAGTGAGTCATCACCAAGTCTCCTCTCCTCCTCTCTACGACGCTCTCTTTCTTCAACTTCCAGCTCCCTCTGACGTTTTTTCCTCTCAACTTCTTCTAGCTTCCTGACCCGCTCCTGGTATTCCCGAAGCTCCTCCTCGCGCCTCGCGCGCTCAGCCCGCTCTCGCTCTTCTCGCTCTGCACGACACATCAGGTTACAGAGTGCCCCCCACCCACACGTTTCCATCGGTGCTATACTATATGTCTACTTTTCTAGTATTAGAGGCAGCATAATGTAGAAAAAATTCTTTTTAAAAAGTTTAAAATAGTTTAAAATCAGCTAAACTTGAATATCAGAAAATATTCAAGAAAACAAGTCTTATCTCACTCAACACAATGAAAGATATTAGAATCCCACCCCAACACCTGAGCATCTGCGATGCCACAAAAAGGATCATTTGAGAAACTTCACGTGGCACGTTTTGCTCAATAAATGTTAATACTATACAGACTACATTGATAATACGAGGGCCAAGTTTGTGAAAGAACACCAAAATCGTTGAAACAGGCTGGCAGAGGACTTTAACACCCTCACAGGTAACACACTGCAGAAAACTAAGCCAGGTTGTCAGAACCTGAGAACTAGTTAGCTAATCACCTTGGTTCCACATTCCTGTTTCCTAAGTAAGGTTGTACAGAGACCTATTATCAGCCTTGCCGTATAGCCCCAGTCTCACTCCAGATAGTTACCTTTTAGCATCTTTTCTTCTGCCCTCCTCTGCTCTTCCTCTTCTTTTTCTCTATAGTAGGTTATCCTCCGTTCTTCTTTACGCTGCCTTTTACGTTCTTCCAAGCGATTATGCCGTTCTTCTGCTAACCGCTCTTCAAACTGCTTAAGTTTTTCCTGTAATTGAATGATCACCAAAAGAAAGGAATCAAACTACAAGAGCTACAAAATGGCAGTAAGCTACAAAAGCATGGTTAAGTCTGGTGGAACCATAAAAAGCAACCTACAAACCTAAAAACCAAATTTCCAAATACAAGTTTTTGTGTGTCAAGTGGTTAAAACTTAATTGACAGTATTATCTATACATAGTGGATTTATTTATACAAAATAAAATGATTAAATCAGAGTCTGAGAGAAGGACTTTTCGATCTAGTTTTTTTCTCTTTCTGAATCAAAGAACAAAAATTTATATCAAAAGCCAAGTTTAATGCAGTCTATTTTCACCTTCAGAAAAAAATCCATTTATAGTGACGGCTACTTAAGTCCAGGAAATAATTTCAAGACATCTCTATTAATTATTTGAATGATGATAACGTTAGCTCAGGACAGAGAATGTACCACCACACCGAAGAACCCTTAAGGCAAAGGCTCATGAATAAAGGTTTCCCTGAAATCAAGAAGTTCACCTCATAAACAGACTGCCGTGCTGCTTTGAGCCGCATTACAAACAAATCTCTGTCTTCAAGCATTCGTGACATCCGGTTCTTATGTTCTAGAGCCTTTTCCCGTTCTAGCTGCATCGTAGTAATCTGCAAACACATGATACAAAGTCAAATTTCAAAGTGCTCATTATCTGATGATGAATTTATCCAAATTTCTCACAGATATTCCTAAGCATCTCCTCTGCCCCCTCCATTCTGCCAGACCAACAGCTCCCTAGGATGACAATGAGGAACAGAAGATGAATAAAAAAGACTTGGGGCATCTGTAAGAAACAGCTTTAACCCCATGATACCACAGCACCACTAACTCAATGGATACTGAGTCTGAGCAAACTCCTGGAGGTAACGAAGGACAGAGAAGCCTGAAGGGCTGCAGGTCATGGGGTCACAAAGAGTTGGACAGGACTAAGAGACTGAACAAAGACAACCACAAAATTTGTGGAGGAAAAACGAAGATTGTTTAATTCTGTTTTAATAAATTAACTTTAAAAAAAAGCAGCAAATCCTCTGAAGCTTTCTCTAATTTCATGTTAAAAGAATTATCACACAAATTCCAACTTCTAAGAAAACTGGAAAAGATGGTTAACACTAGGCCCAGAATGACAACAATCCAACGAAACCAAGAGGAGGCAGCCACCACAGATCTATGTTGTCTCCTGCCTGTGGTTACTTTTTTAACCAAAATGAGGTCACTCGTCTTTACTACAAATCTGGACACTATAAGCATTTGCAAATGTTGCTTTTGTACTGTTAAGTACATATAAACAAATAAAGCTACTGAAGGAGCTGTATAGTCTCACACACAGAGACTATATGATTCCATCTGTAAGAAATACCCAGACAGAGAAGTCTAGACACAGGAGTGGCTGCTGAAGAAGTGGAGAGAAAATGGAGTGACTGCTAATGAGTATGAAGTTTCCTTTGGGGTATGTTCTAAAATCAGATTGTTGCCCAATTCCATATACTAAAAACGTCAATTTCACACTTTAAATTCGTGAATTATATCTCCATAAAGCAGTTTTCAAAAAAAAAAAAGTTCATCTCTCCTTTGTACTTTATAAGTTTCATTATTTAATCTCTATTTTGTAAATGTCTACTAACCTGTTTGTATACAGCCATTAAAACACAATTCCTGGCGAAATAATACAGAAATCAATTTGAAACCCTTTTCCCATTACTGGCTTTATTATAGCTTGCTTACAGTCTAAAAATATTACAATTAAATTAAAGCCTTACTCTTTCTTCTTCTTGTTGTTCCCACAAATCCATATCTTTAATTCTCTGTTCTTCGTAAGCACTCTTTATCAAGGGGATTTCTTCCAAACGCTTAGCTCTTTCAAAATAGTCAATCTGAGTATCATGAAAACAAATGTTGTTAAAAAAAAATTCTTTTAACCTGACACGTTAAAGTTCATCAGTTCTTTCATTTACCTTCTTTTCTTGATTCTTTAGGCGTTCCTGAAGTTCCT